>JBBPDI010094896.1:0-11484 GCA_037974545.1 Cucumis variabilis | reverse complement strand
CTTCAATAATTCTGGAAAAATTGTTGAAGATAAAAAATTATAGAGTGAGGGTAGAGAAATTGGAATTTGGGAGAATTGAGAGTAATTTTGGAGGGAATAGTGAATTGGATTGGAAATGAATATGAATTGTGAAATAAGGGATTAATTAGGGTATTTATAGGGAGAAATGGAGGAAATGGGCCCTAACTATATTTCTAAGCCCATATCCAAAACGAAAAAATGAAAAATGTCGTAATTTTGAAAGTTTAAGTGTTAATTACGAAAATGCCACTGGAAAAATTAGAAAAGAAATCAATTACAACTGCTAGGATTCGAACCCTGTGGCTGAGGAGCGCGTGCGCTAGGATCGTGCCACATGGCACACGGAGAGTCGTCTATCGTTGAAGACACAGATTGAGGAGAAAATATATGGTAAAGTTTTGCGTGAAGGGAGATTCGAACTCGCGTGCGTGAAGGCTTCAAAACGATGTCGTTTCCCTCTATAATTAAAATTCGATTTTAAATTGCATTTGGTGAGATTCGAACCCATGACTTTGAGGCTGGGCATGCGCAACTGAGGGGTTGACACGTGTCAATCTTCTTCGATATTTACCAAAATGCCCCTTATGTTTAATTTGCCCGTTCTCCTTCGTTTGAACTCCGATTTAAGTGATTTTTGTGTCGTTGGGTTTGTATTGAAGTTTAATTTCATATTCTATATAAATAAAAATAGTGAAAATATGCATGATAAGAATTGAGAATAGGCTATCTTTAAATGGGTCAATATTTCTCTCAATACTCCTTTGATATTATGACAGGATATGTATTGTTTTCTCTCAAGAACACATATTTGAGATGAAAAGGAAGAACCTTAAGTTCTATCCCATTTTCCTACAAAGGTAAATTAAGTTCATTAGAATTGGAATTAGAATTAGAATTCTCACATTCTTTATGCAAATAAACTTCACGAGGATCATTTTCTAAATCATTCTCTTTTTGAAATTTTCTCATGTGGATGCTTGGGTCTTGTTCATTATCAATGCCCATGTCTTTCCAAGTTTGTTCATCATCATCCTTAATGTCTCTTCATAGATCAAGTTCATTACTAGATGCAAAATTATTACCTAAAGCATGTTCATGTGTTGTAACATTATCAACTAAAGCATGCTTATCATTTATACTAGTAACAAAGTCAAGGAAGATTGAAAGATCATCATCAATAGGTTTCTCCTTAGCAAATTTTTATCAACATATTCTGAGTTGCTTGATCTATAAGCTCATTGAGTTTATTGTGCTCTTCTAATGTTTCTAATGATTCTAAAGTATCAAGTGTACACAATGAAACATGATCATTAGAGGACTTTATATCATCAAATATATTGAAAGACACAACATCGCCATAGAACTCAACACTAAGAAGACCTTGTCAACATTAATTATAGCTTTAGCGATTTTAAAAAATGGTCTTCCTAATAGTATGGTAGGAGATGTACGTGCAAATTCATTGTTCATTTCAATTATGAAATCAGCGGAGAATATTAGATTTTCTACCTTAACTAGGACATCTTCTACAACCCCTAATGGCAAAATAAAAGACCTATGAGCAAGTTGAATACAAATGCTAGTCCTTTCAAGTCCATTCAATCCTAAATCTTTGAAAACACTAAGTGGCATGACATTAATGGAAGCACCTAAATCAAGCATGGCACTAGATATGTCTTTAATTCCTATAGTGCAAGGAAGTGAAAACATAACCGGATCAACATATTTTTCCTGAAGATTCTTCTTTATGAGTGAAAAGAAATTTTTTACTAACTGTTACCTTTTCTTGGCTTCGACTTATCCTCTTATGAGTGCATAACTCCTTGAGAATTTTTGCGTACCTTGGTATGCTTTTGATTGCCGTCAAGAGTGGTAGATTCACTTCTACCTTCTTCAAAACTTCAAGGAGTTCTTCATCATTCTTGACTCCTTTCCTTGGTTGAGATAACCTAGAAGGAAAAGGAGGTGGAGGATTATCAATATGGTTATTTGAATCATTGTTAGAAGAAAAAGCATTAGAAAGAGAAGGGTTAGTATGTACCTTGTTTTCTTCTTTGACATTTGAATCACTTCTTTCCAAGTTAGGATCAAAATGAGGTAAAAGAACATCATCGATATATTCATCCAACTAAGGTTGAACTAAAGATATTTGAGCTAAAAGTTAATTTGGAAACTATTTCTTCTAAGCACGTACCTTTTGACGATGATGATGAAGGAGTGTTGTTATGTTTGGGTTCTTGTGCACTCCATCTAAGACTTGGATCGTCCCTCCATCCAATGTTGTAAGCATTACCCAATGAATCATTCCTTCAATATCCTCCTAAGGCATTTACCTCTTTTATCTTAGGACATTGGTCATTATGGTGGCCAAGCAAGCCACATACTCCACATGAAACTACTTTGGGGACCTCCCCTTTCACAAAAGAAGTAAACATTTTAGTAAGTAAATTCACTTGTTCTTTAACAGAGTTAACATATGACAAAAAAGAGTTCATATCAAGTGTTCTACTACTAGTAAAGTTTTTAGAATTTTTGACCATTCCAGAGACTAACCTCCTAGCTTTGAAGGGAGTTTTATCAATCAAGGCTCCACTCGAAGCGGCATCTATGGATTCCCTAATTGATGGCAACAACCTTGAATAGAAATATTGCACAATGTCTCTCTGGGTCAGTTGGTTATAAGGCAACCTAGCACAAAGTTCATTATACCTCTCCCAATATTCAAACAAAGTTTCATTATTAAATTGCCTAGGGCACCATAGATTTCTTTTAAGATTGTTTGAGCTCTAGTGATTGGGAAGAATCTTTCTAAGAACATTTTCTTATGTTGTTCCCAAGTGGTGATGGTTTGAAGCTCTAGGTTTATAAGTCATCTTTTCACACTATCGGCAAGGAAAAAGGAAAATGCCCTAAGGTTCAACTATTCCTCAGTTACCCCATGAGGTCTAAGGAGATCACATGCCCAAGAAAAATCCCTAAGATGTTTATGTGGGTCTTTTCCATTAGATCCTCTAAAGATAGGTAAGTTTGAGATTAAATCCAACCAAAGGTGAAAATTAGTTGTGGTAGGTGGAATCACTATCCCTATTGGCCTTTGGTTGATATTGAGCTCATATAATTCCCCAAGTGTTTTTTCGAGTGCCTCTTCTCCCATTAGATTATTTAAATTGTTCTCTGATGAAGGCTCTAAGGGTTCTTCAAGGGATGGTTCAAATGTGAAAATGTGAGGTTCTAAGGATGAACTTACTAACTTTTTCTTTTCCTTCCTTAGTCTTCTTTCATGCAAGGTTATGTCTTCTTCATATTCTAATCCAGATGCATTGGACAACTTAGTCATATCATGCAATTCCTTTTTGTTCTTTTATAACAAAGAAAGATTAAAAATCTAATATGCCTTTCTAAAATTACTGAAAAAGATTGCAAGCAAAGATTCAAAAAATACTATACCGTGCCACTCCTCGACAACGACACCATTTTTGACAAAATCGAGATTGATGTGCAAAAAGTAAAGAATTATGCAAAGTATATAGTTTGCATATAGGCAAAGTCGTTATCAACACATTTATGTTTGAAAATTAAAGTGGTTGCGAAGGATACTTACCTAAACCACCTTGACAAAAGATAATTTGTATTTTACCCTTGATTTTATTGTAGATAGGTGCAAGCACGGGTGTTGAACCCAAGAGAGAGTAGGATAGATGTTTTCTTGAATGTAATGCTTGAAAAGATTGAGATTAGTAACAAAAAGATAAGAAAAACATTGAAAATAATTTTGTTGAAATTATAAGAGAGAATGAGAAGGGGAATTTAGAATGCAATACAATTCAAAAAAAAAAAAAAAGATATTAAAGATTGAATTCCAAGAAGAGAAGTGGGGAATGGGCTTAGGCATGGATCCAATCTTATCATTGAATCAAAGAAAGTAAAGGAAATTGAATCATGCTTAACTAAGAGAGAATTTTTTATTCAATATTTCTCACAAGATCAAATTGCTTGTTCTTGGAGAAATTTTGAATCAAAATTCAAGAAAAAAAATGAATTTCATAGGGAATTAGTTTAATTCTTGCAATATTAACTAAACCCCTAATTGTTCTTTAAAGAAGATTAGAAGATCATTCATAATATTGCAACCAAGGAATTAAATCGAAATTAATTTGTGCACCAAAAAAATAATCCATTTAATTTTCAAGAATTGACTCAAGAACAATTGAAATTCATAAGACATCAAACAATTTCAAGAATGGAAGAGATAAAATCAAGAATCAAGAGAATTTTTATGTAGAAACAAGTAATTCAATTAATCTTGCACTAATTGTATACTTAGAGTAAATTATTTACCAAGATTGAAACCAAAAAATCAAAGATCAAGAATCAAAATTACAAGAATTACTAAAATTGAATCAAAGATCTAGTTCTTGATACAATTGGTTGATTCTACCAAAAATTACATCAAGATCAAAGATTAATCAA
This sequence comes from Cucumis variabilis, assembly GCA_037974545.1. Classification (NCBI taxonomy): domain Eukaryota; kingdom Viridiplantae; phylum Streptophyta; class Magnoliopsida; order Cucurbitales; family Cucurbitaceae; genus Cucumis; species Cucumis variabilis. Next base: position 6,993 of record JBBPDI010094896.1, on the reverse strand, counting down.
ACCCTAATGATAGTTTTATTTTTCCCCTATGGCAATCACGTCTCCTTCTTGTCCCTCATCGGTTTACCTCTTGTGTTACCTTGGCCTGAAAAAATAAACATAAAAGAGTGAGTATAAACATACCCAGTAAGAGATCCACTACTGGTCCCGTTAGGAAAAAAATAAAACTGTTAACTTTCTATTGGGGATACGTTGCCTTTTTAACAATCTTGTTATCCCGTAAGAACACATTATCAGTCTAATGCTCCGAAGCACGCATATATCAGTCTAGTACTCTGTATAAAGCACATGTCAGTCTAGTGCTCTCGAATGATGCACAACAGGTGGTGATCCCGTGGGATACCTGCAAGTCACACTACCCAATAAACAAAGCTAACAATTTCCCCTCAGTTCGTTCTAAACATTTAATCAATCCATTCCTAATATAGTCCAACTACCCCATTGTATATTAATTCCTGTTTAACACACTTACAGTCAATCTACACAATATCAGTTGATAGTATAACAACACATCAGAGAATCAAGCTATATACACATAACAACCCTTCTCAATTCACAATACACAGTCCATACATTATTACTCCAATCACCTTATCTAAGCGTTAGTCAACATGTTCAAATTCCACACATTAGACAACCATACTAAATATTAGTCATCATATCTACATTTGTATATCAGTCAAACATATCCAGTTTAATAAGATCCACACAATCAATACATATCATATCTAGTATGGAGTCCATTAGTAGAAATTCCTTACCTTAACATTACCTAAGCTACTTAATCGAACTAAAGCCAACGAAGAAAACCTAACATAAGGGCAGAAAATTCAATTAATTTCACGATACTTCCTCCCATTTAATTTCCTCAATGAAACTTCTAAACTTACCCAAGTATTAGCAAATCGATCTCTAACTAAAGGTAAACTTTGTTGTGGACCCAAGGAATTCAAGCACTACTTTCAATACCTTCAATGATCGAACAACGAATCAAACATTTAATTCCAAGAAGAACACCTAAGATACTTGTGGAACGACTACAAAACTCATAACTTTTCACTACCAAATAATCTTACAATAAGACAGCGGCACTGGTTTCGAATAGATGGAATCGACTCGTGCAAAAACAATATTTAATCGACCAATGAAGTAGACTTCAGCTCACAACCCACAATTAGAAGGTGAGGAGTCATGCAGCAAAATTTTGACAGACTCGACAGGCACGGGTCTGGACGATGGCAACTTCAACTAGGTAACGACGTCGGCGATATGTTAGGTTAATTGATGATGTTCCTTTACACCTGGAGTAGAACACGATGGTGCAGACGTCGAAGGAGCAACGCAGGGATGAATCATGGTTTGGCTGGTTTTGGGACGGGACTACTGACGGCGTGACTGAAAAAGGAGGGCTTGGCATGCGTGATGAAGGAAGGGACTTTTCTTTTCTTTTCTTTTTTAAAAATAAAGAAAATTTAGAAAATGAATTTAATAATAATAATAATAAAATTATAATAACTATTATTATTATTACTTTATATATATATATATATATATATATATATATATTAAATCCTTGTTCCTTTTCTTTTCCAACAATTCTATAGTATAATAACACCCCAAAAATTTAAAATCTTTAAATAATAAGATAATTTGATTAAAAATAAAATATCTTAAAATCTGGGGTGTTACAATTTTCCCTCCTTTGCGAACTTCCATCCTCAAAAGTTCTAATCCTCGAACAGCTTTGGGTAACAAGCTCTCATATCGTTCTCCCTCTCCCATGTAGCCTCTTCCACTTGGTGATTCGCCACAAAAAGTTTACTAAAGAAATTCCTTCTTTACGAAGCATCTTTACCTCTTTAGCTTGAATCTCAACTGGTTGCTCCACAGAACTCAAATTATCATCAATCTCCAATGGTTCATAGTCCACTACATGAGATGGATCTGCCACGTACTTCCTCAACATCGAGACATGAAAAACATTATGGACAGCAGAAAGGGATGGTGGCAACACGAAACGATATGTCACAGGGCCAATTCTCTCTAGGATCTCAAATGGTCCAACAAAATAGGGATTCAACTTCCCTTCTTTTCAAAACGCATAACATCCTTCATAGGTGCTACTTTCAAGAACACTTATCTATGTATGTCACATCAACATAACTTTTCTGTCACATCAGCATAACTTTTCTTTCTACTTTGCGTTGTTTGCACATGTGCTCTAATCTTCTGAATAGCCTCATTAATGGACTAAACCAACTCAGGATCTATCAATCTCTGTTCACCAACCTTGTCCCAAGAAATAAGATTGTAACAGTGGCTCCTTAATAAAGTAACACTCAAGAACAGGTATCCATTACCCAGAATGGATGATTTATTTGACCAGTTGCATGGAGCCACTATGTTCTCTAAGATTGATTTACGCTCAGGTTATCACCAGTTGAGGATTAGAGACAGTGAAATTCCTAAGACTGCCTTTCATTCGAGGTATACACATTATGAATTCATTGTAATGCCTTTTGGTTTGACCAATGCTCCTGTTGTATTCATGGATCTGATGAACATAGTGTTTAAGGAATTCTTAGACACTTTTGTAATAGTTTTTATTGATGATATCTTGATTTACTCCAAGACAGAGGCTGAGCATGAGGAGGATTTGCATAAAGTTTTAGAGACCCTTTGAGCCAATAAACTTTATGCTATGTTTTCAAAATGTGAATCCTGGTTGAAGCAGGTGACTTTCCTTGGTCATATGGTATCAAGTGAGGAAGTTTCTGTGGATCATGAAAAGATTGAAGCTATTAACAATTTGTATCGACCTTCTACAGTTAGTGAGGTTCATAGCTTTCTAGATTTAGCAGGTTAGTACTGATGGTTTGTGAAGGATTTCTCTCGTATAGCTACTCTAACTCGGTTGACCAGGAAAGGGACTTCTTTTGTTCGGAGCCCTGCTTGTGAAAGTAGTTTCCAAATTCTTAAGCAAAAGCTTGTTACTGCATCGATCCTTACAGTGCCAGATGGATCTGGTACTTTTTTTTATTTATAGTGATGAGTCTAAGAAAGGACTGAGTTGTGTTTTAATGCAACAGGGTAAAGTGGTTGCTTATGCCTCTCATCGGTTGAAGAGTCATGAGCAGAACTACCCTACGCATGATTTAGAGTTGGCAACAGTGGTTTTTGCACTTAAGATTTAGAGAATTACTTGTATGGTGAAAAGATACAGATCTTTACTGATCATAAGAGCCTGAAATACTTCTTCACTCAGAAGGAGTTAAATATGAGATAACGAAGGTGGCTAGAGTTAGTAAAAGATTATAACTGTGAGATATTTTATCATCCAGGTAAGACGAATGTGGTAGCTGATGCTCTTAGTAGAAAAGTATCACATTCTGCAGCACTTATTACTAGACAGGTCCCATTACACCGAGACTTTGAGAGAGTTGAGATTGCAATATCAGTAGGTGTAGTTACCTCACAATTAGCTCAGTTAACAGTGCAACCTACTTTGAGACAGAAGATTATTGATGCTCAAAGTAATGATCTTTATTTTGTTGAAAAGCATTGCCTTGTAGAAACAGGTCAAGCTGATGAGTTCTTCATATCCTCTGATGATGGGCTTTTGTTTGAGAGGCATTTGTGTATGCCAGCAGACACTGCAGTTAAAACTGATTTATTGAATAAAGCTCATAGTTCCCCATTTTTCATGCATACTGGTATTACAAAAATGTATCAGGATCTGAAATGAGTGTACTGGTGGCGCAATATGAAGAGAGAAGTGGTAGAGTTTGTTAGTAGGTGCTTGGTGTGCCAATAGGTTAAAACACCTAGACAGAAACCAACATGTTTGTTGCAACCTTTGAGTGTGCAAGAATGGAAGGGGAGAATGTGTCTATGGACTTTATTACAGGGCTGCCTAGAACCCTAAAGGGTTGTGTAATTTAGGTTGTTGTAGACAAACTTACGAAGTCAACACATTTCGTCCCACAAAAATCCATTTATACTGCTAGTAAGTGGGCACAGTTATATTTGACTGAGATTGTGAAACTGCATGGAGTGCTCGTATCGATTGTTTTTTTACAGAAATGCACGTTTTACTTACATGTTTTGGAAAGGACTTCAGACTACCATGGACACGAGGTTAGATTTTAGTACAGCTTTTCATCCATAAACTGATGGTCAAACTAAACGTTTAAACAAATTTTTAGAGGATATGCTACGAGCTTGTGCATTAGAGTTTCCAGGTAGTTGGGACTTTCACTTACATTTGATGGAGTTTGCTTATAATAATAGGTTTCAGACTACTATTGGCATGGGGCCATCTGAGGTTTTGTATGGTAAATGTTATAAATCTCCTATTTGTTGGGACGAGTTTGGTAAACAGAGATTGATGGATCCTGAGTTGGTTTAGTCCACTAATGAGGCTATTCAGAAGATTAGAGCATGTGTACAAATAACGCAGGATAGACAGAAAAGTTATGCCGAGTGAGATGGATAGATCTTGAGTTTAATGTGGGAGATAAAGCGTTATTGAAAGTAGAACCTATGAAGAGTGTTATGCGTTTTGAAAAGAAGGGGAAGTTGAGTCCCCATTTTGTTGGACCATTTGAGATCCTAGAGAGAATTGGCCCTATGGCATACCGTTTGTCGTTGCCATTATCCCTTTCTACTGTCCATAATGTTTTCCATGTCTGGATGTTGAGGAAGTACGTGGCAGATCCATCTCATGTAGTGGACTATGAACCATTGAAGATTGATAAGAATTTGAGTTCTATGGAGCAACCAGTTGAGATTCAAGCTAGAGAGGTAAAGATGTTTCGTAAAGAAGAAATTTCTTTAGTAGAAGTTTTGTGGCAGAATCACCAAGTGGAAGAGGGTACATGGGAGACAGAGGACGATATGAGAGCTCGTTACCCAAAGTTGTTCGAGGATTATAATTTTCGAGGACGAAAGTTTTTAAAGGAGGAAAGATTGTAACACATCGGATTTCAAGGTATTTTATTTTTAAACAAATTATTTTATTATTTCAAGATTTTAAATTTTTTTACTGTTATTATACTATAGAATTGTTGGAAAAGAAAAGGAATAAGGATTTAATATATATAAAGTAATAGTAATACTAGTTATTATAATTTTATTATCATCATCATCATCATCATCATTATTATTATTATTAAATTCATTTTCCAAACTTTCTTTACGCGTGCCAAGAGCCCCCCTCCTCTCGCTTCTTCTTCTTTCTTCTTTCTCTCACCCTAGTCGGGTGTCGTCCCCATCTTCTTCCACTTTTCCTCTCTCTTTTTCCCACCTCCACAAGGCGTTTCACTGCCAGCAGACCACCATCCCCTTACTTCTTTAGTCACACAGGTAGTAGTTGTGTCCTGAAACCAACAAAGTTGTGATTCATCTATGCGTTGCTCTTTCGACATTTGTGTCGTCACTTTTCACTCTAGGTGTCGAGGAACATCATCGATTGACCTATCATCTCATTGGCGTCGTTACCCAGTTGAAGCTGCTGTCGTCCAGACCTGATCTCGTCATGTCTGTCAAAGTGCCATCGCACGGCTCCTCACCTTCCAGTCGTGGATTATATATTGAAGTCTACTTTATTGGTTGATTCAATCTAGTTCTTGAACATGTTGATTCCATTTATTCGAAACCACAGTCGTTGTCTTATTCTAAGATTTTTTGGTAGTGAAAAGTTGTGAGTTTTGTAGTTGTTCCATAACTATCATAGGTGTTCTTATTGGGATTAATTGTTTGATTCATTGTTCGATCATTGAAGTTATTGAAAGTAGTGCTTGAATTCCTTGGGTACACAACAAATTTTACATTTAGTTGGAGCTCGATTCGCTAATAGTTGGGTAAGTTTAAAAGTTTCATTGAGGAAATTAAATGGGAGGAAGTATTGTGAAAGTAATTAAATTTCCTGTCCTTAGGTTTTCTTTGTTGGACTTTATTTCGATTAAGCAACTTAGGTAACGTGAAGGTTAAGGATTTTTACTACTGGACTTCATATACTAGATTTGATATGTATCGATTGTGTGGATGTTATTGAACTAGATATGTTTGACTGACATACAAATATAGATATGATGACTAACATTTAGTATGGTTGTCTAATGTGTGGAATTTGAACATGCTGACTAACACTTAGATAGGGTGATTGGAGTAATAATTTATGGATTGTGTACTGTGAACTGAGAAGGGTGTTATGTATATATAGCTTGATTGTCTGATGTGTTGTTATACTTAAAGGGATAAAAGCCCTATGGCAGCGGAAAAATTAAAGAATCATTACTCAATTTAATTGGGAATATATAAAATACCAGCATTGGCAAAATTAGAATCTAAATTCTAAATAAATTCTAAGCATGCTTTTTATTTAAGAGATACATAAAACTTACTTTTGTTGATATTTCTGAATCTGCAAACCATTGAATTGGGACACCACCCGTCGGAGACCTTCCTATCCTCTGGGATGAAATTGGTTTGTGGGAACCAATTGAAATGTGAAAAGGTATATAGATTTTTAGACAAACTCTTTTCTTTTATTTTTGTAGTGAGAAAAAAAAATCTTAACTTTTTTCTTAATAAATTCGTTAAAGAAAATATTTTTATTATACATATTTATAACTTTCTTTTCCTTCTTGGAATAGGAAAGAAGTAGGAAAGAATTACGAGATTCTTTTTATCAAATCTACTAATTAATTAACAATTCATCAATTAGTTAATAATTAATTAAATTATATTTAATTAATAATTTATTTAAATCTTATTTAAATAAATATCTTTCCAATATTTTATACATTTATATTAATTAAATCATATTTAATTAATATTTCATTCAAATCTTATTTAAATCTCTACAATAACTTATAGATTTAATTAAATCAAATTTAATTAATTAAAATAAAACTGTTAATTAATTCTTCAATTAATTAATAGCTAAATTAAATATCTTATATTTAACTTAAATTAAATTTGAATCATATT
>JBBPDI010094887.1:0-11485 GCA_037974545.1 Cucumis variabilis | reverse complement strand
ATTCATAAAACGCTACAAAAATATGTTTATAGCATTTTTTTTCAAAATTTAACTAGCTATTGAATAGTTTTGATAATGCTTTCGAAACGCAATAAAAAATGCAACAAAAAGGCTTTTATAACGTTTTTCAAATCCTATTAACAACGCTATTAAACATTTTATAGCGCTTTTCTACTGCAACTAAAAACACTCTCCATTTTTATTACCGTTTTTTCAATGTTATTAAAATAGCCATTGAAACATTTTCCATTATAACACTTTTCAAACGCTATAAATCATCATTTATAGCATCTTTCCATTGTTATTGAAAACGCTATTAAAACATTTTGATAGCGACAGTACAACATAATAATAAACGCTATGAAAATATTTCAATAGCGTTTCTTCAATGTTATTAAAATAGCTATTGAAACATTTTTCATTATAACACTTTTCAAACGCCATACACAACGCTATAAAATGTCTTTTATAGCATCTTCCCATTGTTATTGAAAACGCTATTGAAATATTTTGATAGCGACAATCCAACGCAATAATAAACGCAATCACAATGTTTTAATAGCGTTTTTGCTCATGTTATAAAAAGCTTTAATAGCATCATATATGTGCTACCAATGGGAACATGATGATAGCATTTTGCATAGCATTGGATAAACGCTATGAAAAGTCATAGACTTTCAATAACATCGGCTACGACAGCGTTTCAGCAGCGCTATTGAAAATCAACGATAGCGTTTTTTTGATGCTATCGAAACTAATATTTCTTGTAGTGTTTCAATGTAAATTTTTGTTGGAATCAATTCCTATAGTTCTAGTCTATTTCTTTCTTGATTTTAGATTTCGATTCAATCTTCGTATGCAAAATACTTAAGTACAACAACTAATGCAAGATTAATTGGATTACTTTTCTCAACACAAAAATTTACTTGATTCTTGATTGTTTCTCACAAATTCTTGAAATTGAATCTTGCTTGATGAATTTCTTCTTGTCAAATTCTTGGAAATTAATTGCATTTTTTTATTTGCCATATTAATTCTCAATTAATTCCTTGATTGCAAACTTATGAATGAACTTGTAATTTTCTTTAAAGAACAAGTTAGGGCTATAGTTAATATTGCAAAAATTAAATTAACCCCTATAGAAATTATCACTTTTCATGAACTTTGATCAAAATTCTTCCAAGATCAAGCAAGTTGATCTTATAAAGAATCTTGAATCAAAGAACCCCTTTTAATTAAGAATTATTCAATTCTTAATCATCTTTGATTCAATGATAAGAATAGATTAATAGCCTAAGCTTGTAACACCCCGAATTTTAAGGTAAATTTTTTTTAATCAAAAGGCCTTATTATTGAAATTTATTTTAATTGTCGGGTGTTATTTTATTACTTTAGTTTGATGAATAATTTATTTGGAGAAAAGAAAAGAAATTTTGGAGGGAAAGGAATTGGAAAGAAATTCTTATTAGAAATAATAATAATAGTATATTACTATTATTATTATTAAGTAAAATAAAATTAAAATTTTCTCTCTATCTCTTTCTCCCTTCCCCTCGCGCGACCCCCTTCTTCTTTCCCTCCTTTCATTTCTTCTTTCCTTTTCTGCCCTAATAACGATCCGTACCTCCCCTTTGTTTCCATCGTCATGGTCGACCGCTCGAACTACCTTCGTGCTGCTTGGAGAAATTTTGGTTTCGCTCGTTTCTTTTTACCAGATGCCTCCACACCGCCACTACCGACCCGCCTTCAGATCCATGTCGGTCTTTGTCTTAAAGCTTGGCCGTCGTGCCGATTCCCAAATTGTAAAGCCCAACCATCGCGTAACTCTCCATCTTCTGACCGTGAGTTACAAGCTGGCTTATGCTCATGCACACTCTATTTTGTTTTGGTTTGTGCACTGCTACCTCTGTTTTGTCGTAAATCGAAAAAGTGTTGTTGGTAAAATTTAAGTTGTGGGTTCGTAATTGTTTCATATTAATTCAAGTGTTATTGTTGGGTTAATCGTTGGTTTGTTGTTCGACCATTGAAGGTATTGAAGGTAGCGCTTAAACCCCTTGGGCTCACAACAAATTTTAGATTTTAGTTGAAGCTCATTTTCGCTAATACTTGGATAAGTGTATGAGTTTCATTGAGGAAATTAAATGAGAGAAAGTTTGTGAAAGTAATCGAATTTCTTATCGTTATGCTTAGGATTGTTGCGTGGACTTTAGCTGATTAAGGAGCTTCCCTAACGTTAAAGTAAGGGACTTTCTACTGGACTCGCCTATAAAGATAAATATGTTGACTGTATGTTGTCTTTAAAACTGAGGGCAGATGTTAGATATGACACATATGTATGTCGAAGTAGATTTGAGGGTTATTGTATGTTGTGTTTGACTAGAAAAAACTTATATATATATACATGGATTTGATGTAGACTGGGTGTTGAATGCATTTTTGTGATTGACTGGACATATATATATATATATATATATATACACACACATATGGATGTTGAATGACTGAAACTAGTAAATGTTTCTTATATAGGTGTGGGTTTAAACAGGTGGTTTGTTGTTTAGACGGAATATATGATATATTAAAGTATGGTCGTGATCTTGTGGACTGAGGGAATGCTATGATGGTTTAGTTGGTTGACTGATGTACTGATATGAGTCTGACTGACCTTGGACTAAATTAGTGTAAGATGATTGTTAGGGGTTAAGTGAAGAGTTTATGTGATAAGTTCATTTAACTGTACTATGAATGACTGTTAAGATGTTAGAATGGACTGAGGGAAAATTATTAGTTCCTATTGTGTAGTTACCTTGCAGGTGTCCTACGGGATCACCACCTTTTGAGCATCCTACGGGATCATTAGACTGATATGTGTTTCTGCAGAACACTAGACTGATTTATACATCCTTCGAGCGTTAGACTGATTATGTGTATCCTACGGGATCACAAGACTGTGACTGTGCAGGGTACTCCATTAGGAAGTTAATATTTTATTTTTCCTCTAATGGGACCAGTAGTGGATCTCTTATTGAGTATGTTTATATTCACCCTTTTATGTTTAACTTTTTTAGGGAAATATAACAAGGATGGCAGACCGGCGACAAGCAAGAAAGAGGTGTGATTATCATAGGGGATGTCGTCAATTGCTTTCGCTTAATGTTTTGTTTTCTTATTTCACTTTAGTACTTGAGACTGGTTAGAAAGTTTTGTGGTTTAACTGAGTTCGTGAACGGATGTTTTGCAAGCTTTACTTTGAAATTTTGATTATTTTAAACAGGGCCCGAACTTGAAATTTTATTTTCTTTGAGAGTTTGATTTTTAATTTAATTTGGTGTTTTTGTGTAAACTAAGGTCCTTGTTTTAAATTAATGACTTCGACTTAGTTAGAAAAGTTGGATCGTTACAAAGTTCATTCCTCACTTTTCTTATTGAATTTAAACATTTAATTCATTTTTCTTGTGAATTGAGTTGCAATTTAAATTTTTTCTTAATACTTTGGTCTCTCTTAATTTTCCATAAATTGTTTTCAATGCTTTTCTTTTCTTTTTCTTACTCATCTCATCTCTTTGAAGCCTTTATTCAAGAAATTTTACTTAGTCTCACTCTCTTTGGTTTGACACTGGTACTTGTACCTATCTACGATAAGAGTAAAGGGTAAACTACAATTATTTTTTTCAAAGTAAAACTAGGCAAGTACCCTTTTACAATAATATTCATTTTCGAACATACTTGAGTTTAATAACGACCTTACCTACATACTTTGCATAATTCTTTATTTTTTGCATAACAAATTTGATCTTGTCAGTTTTCCTTTCTCAAGCAATTATTCGATATTTGTATTCAACCATAAAATACACTCAACAAAAAATAATGATTTAGAAATCATGTTTGAAAATTGATTTGTCATTCACTAACATTTATTCAATATAAAAATTTTACGACACATATGTTCATAATAAGGATCACTAATAAAAGATACTTAGCCTCAACTTCTTCCTTCTTTGGTTTCCACTTTCTCCTCTCGTTAAATAGTTTCCTCAACTGTTCGTTCAAAAGTTAAAACTTTCTCTTCTCACTTTCACTGAAAAATCTAACACCTCCAAACAAACTTCTTTTTTTTCCTTTTAGCTTTCGGCTCTATTTATAGTGGCTTCTCACATCTAAGGGTCACTTCCACGCTTTACACATGTTCCCTTACTAACTTGTCATCCCATGCAGTCAACCCAAACTTGACACGTAGACTGAACGTCCTCAACAATTTGACATTCCCTTGAGACGCACAACTTATCTCCTTGAGAAGCCAAACTCTTAAATTGCCTAACTATCATTTTCTCTTTTTAAAAAGTTACCATCGTTTACTTTCCCACAACGAGTTTTCAAGTCATCTTGACAAGACATCTACTTTCTTGTCTCACTTTCTTAGGTGTAGATACTTCTTCTCATAGTACCATGCTAAACGCCTAGCACTTGGCATTTAACATGCTCCCTTCTCTCCAACTATTTTTATTGTTTTGCTTACTTGTGATAGAATCTTTGACTTATCATTTCTCTTCTCGTTGCCTATTCTCTTTTTTTTTCTCATCCTTTCTCCCAGATTAGGACCTCACACAATATGTGTGGCAAAAGGATTAAGAGGTTTCTCGTCTTAATAAGGACAAATTGTTTTTAGTTCAAACAAATAGAGAAGATACAAATCATAGATTAGCTTCAAGTATTTGGGTTCCGAGAGGCAAGCAGGTATGGTGAAGGCACCGAGAGGTTGCTCACCTTAATTCTGAAATTAATAAATGATTTATATATATTAGAAATGCATGTTTTACGTATAATTAATTAAATATTTCTACACATCCACACTTAAATCACAAAATTGATATCTGATCACATTTCACCCTTCATATCCACCTTACTGCTCTTATTTGCACAATAGTGTACATAATCAGGAAAACCATATTTTGCATACATTTATACTATATACTTAACCGTATAGGATTTAAGATTCTAGGTAGATTCACTTACGAAACTAATTTTTTGTGTTCGATCCTGTACTTACCAGGAAACCTCTTTCGTCACTTGCACTTGGACGAGAAAGAGAAAAACTTGTACTAAACATTTGTTGGAATTTATATTCTAAAACTCGTAGTTTGTAACCATATTCTATTTAATAAAAGTCGTTGAATACTATAATTTTTAATTCAATAAACTAAGTCGTGAGGCTATTTTTTTTAGTAAACTTGAACTTTATGTAGAGACATAAACATGGATCAAGTTTGAGTATATAGTCTAAATAGTCTGTAGTATATGAATAAAGATTGGACACCTTATTTAGAGAAACTATGGATGTGGCCTGCTTTATAGTTAGTATAAACGAGGTGATCCTAAATCGTTCATGTAGAGACATTAAAGTGGGGGCATCCTATGTAAAGTGTTTACATAAGACTGAACCATGAAATAGTCACTTTTACGTTATAACGTCGTTTACTATTTAAAACTGACTATCTGGATTATTGATGACCTAGGTAACTTAATCTTAATCTTAATCCTAAGTCAACTATGAACTTTTTTCCACACGAGATTATCCTTAGATCTGCATAGATGAGGGCAACTCATTAGCATTGGCCCAATAAGCCTTCCATTTCATGGGTAAGATCGGGTGGATAGCTGGGGACATAGGGTGCAAGACGAAATTCACTCCTATCCTCCTTAGGGTTAGTAGATAGGTTGTTCCTTAAGGACTGAATCCAAGTCTTGAACAATGGGCCTACCCTCTTATTAGTCTGAGAGGGATTCAGTTTGTAGGTTGGACCTTAAACCAATTATTCAATAGTGGATTAGTAGGTCTTAAGGAGAAAGATGTAGTTGCAGGGGTAAAATGATATTTTGACCTAGTCAAGGTTACAAACAACGTGTGAAGGATTAATTTACTGATCATGGTTATATCAAATTGACATAAATATAGCTATAGTGAGGGGAGTGCAACTATAGGACTTTAGTCAAATGACCATAATGATGTTTAGCTCCATCTAAAAGAGTTTAGTCAGTTTATCTTGAATCGTTGTAGTCCATGATCTATAGGTCCATTAGGTTCTCTTGCTAGCTCATATGGAATAAACTTAGAGCAATATGATGGAATGAGTCGAATTGTTTGATTTAGGTAAGGAGAGAGAAACTGATAAGTATGTGTGATATAGTAGTCGGTTATCAATTTAGAAATAGAGATTTATGTTTGAATGGTATTTAAATATTAAAGATGTGAATATAGATTCATACTCGGAAGCTCGAAAGTGATCGAGATAGTCAAAGTTGTTAAAAGTCAAAATGTCGATTTTTTACTTTGAAAAGTCAAATTTTGACAATAATATATTCAAATTTGATTTAAATTTCGAGAAAATAAATGCAGATTCATGCTCAAGAGATCAAAATTAATAAAAATAAACAAAATAGTAAAAATTCGAAATGTTGACTTTAGGTTTGAAAAAGTCAAACTTGACTTTTAACCAAATGACTATTTTGTCCTTTGACTAAAGTTAGAGAAAAAATCCAACATTTTGTTGGATAATCCCACTAACTCTAGTGGGCTAGGTGTTGTCATGTGATGAAGACAATGTCCGCTAGAAAAAGTAAATTATGAGATGTTGGCCATAATGAATTTGTTACATACAATTTTGCATAAGTTTTCACTATAAATATGTTCCTTGATTATTCGTTAACAAAAGCTTTTAAAATTTGAATCTTTTTGGGTTGCTATTTTTTTTAAAACAAAAAACGCTCAAGCCCTAAAAACTCCAATCTCATAAATCCATTTTTTTCTTATTTCCTCTCTCTTTCTCTCTCCCGATTCTTTCATCCAATGGGTTCCACAACTTGGTTCTAAGTTGGAGGATAGTAGGTCAACTTTAGTGGTAGTTCAAAAAAAAAAACTTAAGCTTTGAATGTAAGTATTCTCAAAATCCTAATTTCAATTTATTTACGGTTTAGGGTTTACTCGTTAATTAAGTGCAATTATGGTAGAATTTCGATTCAGTTTTCGTCGTGCATGTCTTATTTATTTCAATGTTCATCATCATGCATTTAGCAATACATAGGTAAGACATGCATCTTTTATCGAATAACCCTAACCTAGACGTCATCTAAGTCACATTATTAAAACCTCGCATAACATATTTACGAATGACTTACACATAAGGCATATCACATAATAATAATAATAAAGTAAACAAACCCAATAAGTACCAATATTTCGCATTGTCATATACACACATGTAATTTTTAGTTATTTTGAAAATATATACTTTTTCTTTTTTAATCAATCTCAAAGTTTGACTTAGATATTTAGAATTCTCCAATTCTTTCTGGGACTAATTATCTTTATTTTCCTTTATGTTTTGTTTTCTTTTATGTATATGTACAAGGTTCATTATTTCAAATGCATTTAGAACAACTAAGAATATATACTGTATATTTTAATTTTCACTTCTATTGAATATACATTTCATACAATTTGTCATATAGACACTTTGTAAATTTATTATTTTTTGTAAATGTTAATTTTTATATTATATAATAATAATGCTAAAACTAAATTAAGGCATAAATTCCTATTGGTAAAATAAATCTATATATATTCAAAAGTAAAAAAATGTAGATATAAACTAGATATATACTATGTACTAAAAGTGGTTTTTATGTATGATAACTTGTAAAAATACAAGTTATTATGGTCTTTAAGGTAGAACAATATAACCAAAAGGCATGATAATGGGTCAAAACGCGTAGCTTCTATTGCAAATTGACAGATATAAGAGAATACAACTTGTACAATTTCTACGTCTGTTTATCCTGGTTTTCAGTGTTTTATCACAAGATTATAGAGATAAGAAGACATAGTGAATCGTAAAGGAGAACGTGCAAAGGCTACGCGATAGGAACCTTGTTTGCAGAATAAATATTATCCACTCGATGAACCACATCATCACATGCTAAAGATTCACTAGCAGACAAGAGTAGTAGTTAGAGTTTATGTGATTCGACAAAGGTTGCAATCGGTGCTGATAAAATCAGAGAATAGGAGTTTTCCACCGAAAGTTGCCTATAAAAGGACTCCCTGTCTACCAAGCAAAGAGGGACTTGAATGGGCCAAAACCTAGAGAAATGATGGAAAGGATTAACCATTTGTCAAAGTTATTTTCTTTTTCTCCAGTCAGTCTATGAGTGAGAGCTTAGAGAGAGAGGTTGGAGAATGATTTCACCATTCCTTTTTTCCTAACTTATAATATTTCTCATTCTCTTTACTCTCCATTTTTGTATTTCATTGTAATGTATATAGTTCATATTGTACAGTGACCTAAGACTTACATTCTTTAATAGGTTTCATATTTATCCACTTTCAATCTATCATTTCTTTATTATTCATTTGTGAAAGTGTTATCAGTAGTTTAGGCTTGTGATAAGTTCTTGATGAGAAGCCTAGCTTATAAGTTTCATCGCGCTAGTTGAGCTTCACTCATCATTGGGCCAACGTTTGTCACCAAATACCCAAGAGAGTGATAACTTGTAGAAATACAAGTTATTATGGCCTTTTAGATAGAATAATGGAATCCACATAGTAAATGTGTCAAAATGCATAAGTTCTATTACAAATTCATAACTATTTCGAAATATAACTTGCATAAGTCTCCACGCTTGTTTAAGTGTTTTTAGTGTTTTATCACATGATTAATAAGAAAACAAGTGAAACGCAGAAGAGCGCTTGCAAAGAATATGCGAGAGAAACCTTTTTGGCGAATGAAGTCTCTAGGCAAGAAACCACATCATCACATGAGAGAGATTCACTAAAAAACAAGAATGGTAGTTGGAGTTGATGTGATTTGACAAAGGCTGCAATCGACCCTGACATGATGAGAAGAATAGAATTTTTCAACCGAAAGTTGCCTACAAAAGGATTCCATCTCTGTCAAGTGAAAAGTTGCTTAAATGGGCCAAACCCTAAAGAGTGGCAGAAAGGAATAACCTTTCCGCTGTCTGTAAGCACGTCTTCTTCTTCTTCGGTTAGTCTATGAGTGAGAGCTTATAGACAAAGTAGAGAAGATTCCACCATTTTCCTTTCTCTAACTTGTAACGTTCATTCTCTTAACTTTCCATTTTTATATTTCTTTGTAATGTAAAGTCTTCATATTGTACAGTGGCTTGAGGCTTACATTCTTTAGTACATTACATGTTTATATCTTTTTAATCCAACATTCCTTTACCTTTCAACTGTCAATGTGCTATCTGTAGTTTAGGCTTGTGATAAGTTCATGATAAGAAGTCTAACTTATAAAGCTAATCACGTTAGTTGAGCTATAATCATCATGTGGCCAGTGTATATCAACAACTACTCGAGAGAGTAAGTAACAAGGACAAGGGTAACGCGCACAAGGAGGAGTTTGGAGACAAACTCCCCTTGCAAGATAACTTTCATCACTTGTGTCTCGAAAGGAGAACAAGTGTGGGTACTTGGCACCGAGAGGTGCTATAAGTCTTGTAAGTAAACACTTCTAGATAGATCTCACTTAACCAAGCTTTATCATTTGCATCTCGAGGGTGGCGTTTAAGGCACTAAGAGGTGCTCGCCTTAATCAAAAGCTAGTTGATCGATCTCTATTGCATCAAGACTGTCACATGGCTTAATTGCCTAACAACAGGGAGACATTCCTTTACTCTTTATTACTACAAGTTAGTGAAGGGATTAAAGTCCTTGACAGCGGAAGATTTTACAGAGACCTTAGATTAATTTAATTGGGAACTTAAAGAATACTGTACATTGGTAAAATAATACAGAAACTAATTTTCTTATTATAACTTAAAGGCTAAGCATGCTTTTTAATTATAGATTAGAGAAAGAAAAACTCACGTAGTTTGATGCCTCTGAATCTACAAATCACCAAATTGGAGATACCACTCGTCGAAGATATTCCTATCCTCTGGGATGAGATTGGTTTGTTGGAACCAATTGGAATGAGAATTTTTTTTTTTAGAGAATTCGTAGAGAGGCAAAAAAATTGTCTTAAATTTTTTATTATATGTATTTATAACACCCTCTTCTTCAGGGAGAGAAAAAAATCATTAGATTCTATTAATTTAAGAAATATTATAATAGAAATATCAAATTAACTAATTAATTAATTAATAATTAATTAAATTATATTTTCATTTAAATCATATTTAATGAATATCTCTCACATATCTTATAGTTTTAATTAATTAATTAAATCAAATCAAACTAAACTATTAATTAATTGTCTAATTAACTAATTGCTAAATTAAATATCTTATATTTGATTTAATTCAAATTTGAATCATATTCAAATATAAATTTCTCTCATAACCAATAATTTTAATATGAATCCAATTCACATTAAATTAATATTTGAACTCGTTCAAATATTTTATCTCGCATAAATTAATTTTGAATCATATCCAAAATTAAATTTATATAATAAATTTTATTTAAAATATAAACTTTATGTGATAATGTATCACCATACATTATACTCATTCCCAAAATAAATTTGAACGTTTTAAATTACAATTAATATAAATAAATCTTATTACACTTTATGAGCTAGGAAAAGGACCTAATGGACCTACATATCAGAAGCTACAACCACATGAGATTAATTAGCTAAACTCATTAACCACATTAATTAATATTTATTAACTGTGTGTACACTCCACTATAGGCTCACAACTAAATTCTTCTCACTATAGATATATTTCTGTGTCCATGGATATAGACCAATAATAGTAAGTTAGTCTTTCACGAGTGTTCATAACACCAATTGGATTAAATTACCGTTTTACCCTTGGGTTATTTCTAGTCCTTAAATACTAGTGCTCCTCTAATGAACAATCTGTTTATGGTCCAACCAATAAATAGAAACCCCTTTCATGCCATAGAGAGGGTAGGACCCTTTGTTCAAGTTCCGAAGACACCATTTAAGGGAACACTCATCTACTTACCCTAAAGTCAAAAATGAGTGAATTATTTCGTCTTGTGTGATTATGTTTCCAGCTTCCCACTCGGTCTTGTCCTCCAAAATGATAAGCTTATTGCATCGGTTATCTGACCACTCTCAACCATACAAATGAAAGGACAATTCCTCATGAACAAGGGTTTATAATACACTTGTGATTAATACAAAGTTACCTAGGTCATCCTAATGAAATAAAAACGTAACTAGTTAACGGAATTACATCCAGTGGTTACTATTTCGTGGTTCGGTCTTATACAAACTCATTGCATAGAATACCCTCACTCGTATATCACGTACACAAACGTGTTGGATCATTGTGTTTGTATCAAATAAAAAGTGAGTCGTATCCATAGTGTTACCAGGATAAGATACCCAATTTTATCCCTATACTATAGACCATTTAAGTTGATCTTGAACATTGATCCCTGTATGTCTCTACATACTGTTCAAGACTCATCAAACAACTTAAGATGTTA
>JBBPDI010094874.1:0-11486 GCA_037974545.1 Cucumis variabilis | reverse complement strand
GCTGCTGTTGTTGGTAGCCTCATACCAAAGTAGAAAGGAGAGGCAAAAGAAAAAAAGAAAGAAACGGAACCAAAATCGTGTACGTAATTTAAATTTATGTGGTTGTGTTGGTGCTTAATTGTTTGGTTTGTGTGTAATGTTCATAAGATATATTGTTGATGAAGAAAGTTATTTCTTTGATTTTTTTTATTAAATTGCTTTTCATTTAAAAATTCTTTCTCCCTATCTTTTGGCCAATTCGTTTAGGAAAATGATCGGTAAAATGAAAGAAAATATTTATAAATACAACAAATTTCATATGATATCAATAATATATGATATCCACAAAGACATTCATAAAAGTTTATCAATGTTTATATCATTCATAAAATCTAAAATTCTGTTATATATATATATATATATATATTGTTCATTTTATTATATTTGAAATGTCGACTATCTGTTGTGTGCTTTTATTCATGTGCTTTTGTTCTTTGGTGTACTTTGATGAATTTAAGATCATTGAATTCACATTTGAAAAGATATGTTAAGAATCATATGAAGATGATTGGCTATGAAAATACAAATGAATCAACTAGATAAAGACATGTCTTTTCTTAGTTTCTAACACATTTTAGATGTTGATGTGAGAAAAAAAACTCGAGATGCCAATTTTATGGAGGTCGCTATAAATCTCTGATATAATATTAATGTGACACATGAATATTTCAAATATATATATATATATATATATATATTATAAAAAAAGGTTATTAGAAATATTAAATTTAAGGTTAAAATACTATTTTGGTCCTTGTAGTTTGAAATTTGTTTAATTTTAGTCCTTGTATTTTTAGTAAATCTTAAACTTAGTCTATGGAAGTTGATATACTTATTGAAATTGATTAAATAATCAATAATAATTTTCATACAAAGAAACACAATATATAAGTATATTTGTTGAATGAGAAATTTTGGCCAATTGAATTTCGGCATGTTATCTTAACAAAAACCAAGTTCATTGTGAAAATTATAATTTGAATCAGTTTGAGTAATTAAAATTTTATAGACCCAAATCAATTGAGTAATTAAAATTTTATAGACCCAAATCAATGAAAGCATATAATAGAAAATCGAGCCATAAGAAGATGTTGGGCTCTAAGCCCAAGCCCGCCCATAAAATCCTTTAAAAATAGAGGTCTTCCTCTTTCATTTGAGCGGGGAAGAATTGAGGATAAAGTGCTGAAGCTACGAAGATTTGAATACTAATTCAAGTTATCATCGATCTTGAGATTATCACTTTCTAAAAAATGAAAAACTTAGAATATTAAGAATTCCTTAAATTTCAAAAGATTAAAGCTCACATTGAACTCAAATTTACAACCCTCTAAAGATCAAATACTTGGAATGCTAAAAACCTTCTTGAATTAACTTTACTACTTCTTGAAGACTTGCACTTAAATCATGAAGATTGAAAACATTTGAATAAGAACAATCGAAACCAATCAACATACCGAAGAATGATCCAAACCAATCAACAAGTCAAAGAACGATCCAAAACCAATCAACAAGTCAAAGGTCGATCCAAGCCGATCAATAACCCATAGGTCAATGAGGATCCTTAAGCCCAAAGACCAAGAAGATCAACAAGCTTGAAGATTAAAATTAGTTCAAACTTCAAGAATTAAATTTCTCTATAAACTTCATGAATTAGTTTAAACTTCACGAATTAAAAAGTTGAGTGAAAATGTTAATAGAAAATAAAAGATAATAAAAAAATCTATAATAAACCAGCTGTAAAGAGTAAATTTAATATTTATTGAAAATCATTAAATTAAACATTTAAAAGAATGAACAAAATTCTATAATATAAAGATAAAAATGAAATTTTGATTTAAATTTAACAAATAAGCATTTCTTTTTTTTTTTTAAGAAATTGAAATTCTTATGAATATTATATTGACATTGACAATATTTTGTTTACATTTCAATTCTATTTCGTTGATTTTTTATATAATAAAAATAAGGGTTTACTCAATCACATGTCATTGTGCAAATCACTGTGTATGCAAATGTATTCACTTAATCATGTCTTCGTTGAAACTATGAACAAATGAAAAGATGAATAAAAATGTCGACAATAATTTTTCTTAGTTTCGTTATACCTTTTCATAGGATATTATTGGAAAAGTTTTTCATTCATTAAAAATTCATTTTAGTCCCTTCAACTTTCATAACAACAATAATTTAGTCCTTAAACTTTGATTTGTATCGATTTAATCCTTGAGTTTTAAATTTTGTGATAATTTAGTTCTTGAACTTAACTATACAAGCAGTTTAGTCCACTTTAAATTTTGTTATTGATTTAATTCATATGGTAGAAATTAGTATGAAGATATAAGAAAAATTGTTAAAAATAGAACAATTAACAAAATATTTACCTTTCATAGAAAAATCAAGTGAAATAAATTGTCTTTTAGTAGTTTTGTTTTATAGAGTGTAAATAGTTTATCAACTTGTTCTATTTTAGAGAAAAAAAACCCAAAATATAATCAGTTTTCTTGTATAAATAAACCAACGAACTAATTAGGGACTCAATAATTTTATAAATACAAAATCTAGATTATAAGATAATAAAAATTGATATATCAATTTTTTGATGGATTTTTTTACGTTAGGGACTAAAATGTTACAATTTAAACGTACATTGAATAAAATTGTTAAAATATCAAAGTTGATGGGTTAAATTGTTACTTATACGAAAGTTTAGAGACCAAAGTGTTTGTTAATCTTTCCAATAAAATTAAAGTGGGTAGAGGCAAAACTCCGGACTATCTCGTTGATAAATCATAAACATAACACAATTGGTTAATCAAGAGTCAGATGTTACGTTTGCAACCAAAATGTTAGAAATTTGAATCATCCTAAATTTTTTATAAAAAAATGAGTTAAAAAGGAATTTAGAAAAAACCTACCCCAACCTAACTTTTATAAGAACTTTAAGCATGAATTCTTGTGTAAGTCATATTACCTACCTTTCAAGGTCACATGAGCCATGACCATGAAAGTAATGGGAAACAAATTACATTTATCTTGGAGAATAGATAAACATCCTCTAAAACTAAACCTAAGACTTTTCTTTTTCTCGGATACCAAAGAAAAAAAAACGTAAACTATGATGAACAATATTCTTTAGGATTAATAACTCAAGTATATAATAATATGTTTAAAGAATTGTAAATATAACAAAATCTATATTGATAGACTTTTATTAGCCACATATTCTATCACGAGAAGATTTCAAGAGTTCAATTATATTTACAAAAAAAAGAGTTGTATTATATTTGCTAATATTTTGAGTCTAATTGTTATATGTTTAATTAGTCTAAATGAAAGTAAGCAAAACTTATAAAATATTTTCAATTTTTTGAATTTGAAGGAAATACTAAAAAGACATGAAATTTAAGGAGTTTCAATTATGGGTTTTTTTCTCCCTATCTTTTGAGCTGTTAGCTTTGGTTAGTTTGTCTCATATTGTTGTTGATTTTCTTGCTCACAAGAAAATCAATTTGCCTTTTTTAAAGGTATATTATAGCTTTAACAGCTTTCACATTGATTCTGCACTCCAATCATATAATCACATGCATAAAGCATATGATCCTACTAATTAAAATTCTATATCTATATATGTATTTATATGGTCATAAAATTGACACTAACTTAACTAGACTATGAAAAATAATCTTGTTGAATCTTAAGAGGACGTTTGACACAATGTTTATACGAAGATTATAATCACCATCTCTTGTTACAGTAAATACTATTTTATAAACTTTAATAAGTTAGAATAAATATTATTTCAAAAATTCTCATTTGGTATGGTTTTTACTGTTTTCTTTTTTTTTTTTGATATTGTGTTTACTATTTTGTTCTTAAACTAAAATAGTTTTACAGATCAAATACATATTTTTATAACTAATAATCAAACTCGTTATTTCTCCAAATACCCTCTTGAATGTTTTTTTTTTTTTAGAATCTTATCATTCAATTTATTAAGAAAATTATAAATTTTGCATAATCGGTAAAGTTTAGGCTCATAATTCAGCACTCTGATTCGATGCTTGATTTCTTTGATATCACCTACGATTTGGAAATGTCATCTTTGTTTGTTTTAAAGGTTTCTAAGAGTGAAAGTTGTCCATACAAACTAATATGACTTCTAAGCACTTTTAAGTATGAAATACTTATGATTGAGTCACCGAAAAAGTGCAACTTATTGAAATATATAGTAATTTTTAACTTTTTATTCCTTTCTTTCATCTATATTTTCATAGCCTTAGAACCTCTCTTATTCGAATATAATCTTTAGTTTATGCATATCTCTTAAACCTAGGTGTTACATTGACAAATTTCAATTTCAAATTAAAATTTAAATATACATTAATAAATATAAAAATATATTTTTTTGGAAAATTTTACAATCCTAACTATAAAAATCCAAAAACAAATTTCAAAATAATTAAATCCACCATCTACTAAATGCAAGAATTAATTAAGAACCATATGAATTGAATACCAATCAATGTGTATTAGTAAATTTTTTAAATTGCAAAAGTAGCAAATTTAAAAACGAATAGTCATTTGATAGCTATCTAATATATCTAATTATTTGTTATATTTATCATACTTGTTATATTTGAAATATGAAAAAAGATGTTCTATGATTCAATTTTTCACATATAAATTATGATATATTTTACTATATTTTAAAATATTTTCAAAAAGTTCTATAATTTAAAATAAATTTTGAAAGAAACATTTCACAACCAAAGGTACTCTTAATTTACAAATTAAAATATAAAGTAACATGAAGAGAATAAAGTTTTACAGTGATCAAAAGTTTCTTATAAAACAAAAGTAATCAAAAGTTTCTTGAATTCCCACAAAAAAAAAAGTAATAAAAAAGTTTCCTTTTTCTCTCTTTTTAATTAATTTCTTTTACATATATTATTTAGATAGTTGGTTGTATCACTAATTATAGGTTACACTTTTGAGTTGGTAAAATGTCCAAAAATTAATTGAAAATTAAAATCATAAAAAAAATTATTTATCATTCATGCTTTAAAGCAATGTGAACAGAAAAAATATGTAAAAAAAATCAACATATCGATTGTTAAAGAATTTCTTTTTTAAAATAATTATAATAAACATATAATATTTGACATACATTCTCTCTTCAAATATAATTGAAAGTTCATCCTCTATTGCATAATTTTTGTAATAAAAGTAATAATATTTTCTATGGTAAATGAGTTTTTTTTTATATATATAATAATTAAGTGTTATAATAACATTTTTAGAAATATTACAAATATAGCTAGTGATGACTTCTATCACAATAAACTTTTATCAATGATAGACTAATATTTGTAATATACTCTATCGATAATAAACATTCTAACGAGATTTTGTAACTTTTTTTTGAAATGTTGTTATATATACATATGCCCGATACTTTAAATCTAACTGTTAATCACTATTTGCACTCTAATCTAAATTTCATTTTATTATTTTATGAAACTTACCATTTAAGTCAATTAAACTCAATTTTTTCATAAATTAATCAATTTAAACCATTCATTATAATACATTTGGAGATCATCTATGTATTTAGTCTCAAATCTTTATAGATTTCTTTAAACATAGATTTTACAAAAGGAAGATATTAGAGTAAAAGCATGGACAATTCTAAAAGAAAATTGTGATAAATAGTTAATTAAATTGATTCGTTTATGAATGTTTAGTAGTTGAATTGACACAATTATAAAGTTCACACATTTTTTCCAAACGGAACACGAAGGGTGTAAATTAATTGATACATTTACAAAAGTACAGATCAGCTCAAATTGATACAATTATTAATTCATAGTTTAAATTGTTTTAACTCTCACAACTTTTTCTAGTCTGTCCCTCCTGTAGTTCTTTTACAAAAAGTTTTCTTTTGCTTTTTGTTTGGTTGTACTAAAAAAGAATCTGACAATTTTCTATTACCCTAAAAATATATTGACCTAGGAAGATCAAGGGAGAAAATATGATTAAGTTTTCATCTTAAAAAATTAGCCATCTTTTTTTAAACTCGCTACAATAGTTGTTTTCTGTATATCTTGTCAAAAAAAATTATATAGTTCTTCCAAATCATATGGTAAATCTTAACTAATTTTTCAAATTTTCTCAAAATTCCACTATCCCTATCAAATCTTATGTCAATTTTTTTACAATTTTCAATCCCAAATTTTGAACTTTAACGAATCTTAATCCGGTCACACCATACCATTGTTGCAAACGACATTCAAGTCACCACAATCTATTTGTAAAAAATTACGTAAATCTAAGTGTTAATCTCAAGCAAAATACACATCGGAATCTTATATATTGTTTATATTGAAATTCGATATTTTTTAGCTTTTTAGGTGAAATCTTAGACAAGATTAACACTAACCAAATCTTATTCAAACTTTCACAAAATTTGATGTTTTTCAAAATTTAAAATTGTTGAATTAACTTGAATTTTCTATTTTGATAATTGGAGAACAAATTTGAATTTTTGGAAGTCTATAATTTCATGAAAACAAATTTTTGTTTAATATTTGAAAAATAACATTATATTTTGAAGATAAGATTTAGTTAATATTCGAGAAGATTAGTTAGCAAATGTTGATGCTAATATGACGAAATGTAAGTTAAAAGAAATGAAATCTTTAACTAAATCTCCATTTCGTTTAAATCTAATAACGACTGTATTTTTAATAATTTCTCAGAGACTATTGTTCTTTTCTAAACAGAATAATAATAAAGAAAGAAACCATTTGTCCACAAACCTCATCAATGAAAAAGACTTTTTATTTGATATATTTCTCCAAACAAAATGTTGATTTGTTCTTAATCTCCTCCAAAAAACTTTAAGACTAATTCTATTCTAACGTTGAATTTGATCATTTCATCTCTTTTCTTTGTTGTTTTCGATATCATACGTGTTGTTTTGGTAGTTAGATTCTTTACATTAAACTTTTGTCCTACATTTTCATATTTTCATAAAGTTAATATAATATAAACATTTTAATAAAAACCACCAAACCTCAATGTAATATAAATAATAATAAACACGTTAATTTTATTTTAAAAAATAAACTTTTACAAAATAACAAAAAATTCATGATAATAGAGTTCATGTCACAACAAATTTAAAAGTGATAATAGAGTTCATGTCACAACAAATTTAAAAGTGATGACCCTCTAATAGCTCTATATTTATCAATAGATATTTAATATTACTAATTTTGTTATATTCGCAATATATAAAAAAAAATTGATATCATGATTTATTTTTTCTAAATATTATTTGATGTAATTTTTCTAAAAATTAAATAGAATGTTTATTTATTAATTTAGAAGAGAAAGTTAAAAATGATATTATAAAAATTAAATAGAATGTTTATTTTTTTCTTCTCATTATTGTTTCAATAAATCACTTAATTGTGTGATACTATGAGTTTAGGAGGAACGTGAATGAACTGATACAACATCTGAACGGAGAGAAATCTTGGGAACATGAAAGTAAAATTAAGAAATACATAAAAAAAATTAAAAGTTATTATCTACATATACTAACAAGGTACACATTCTTTTTCGGTAGCTTGAAACTCTAAAGTTAAAAAAAAAATTCTTAGAATTCGTGTGGTTTGTGGGGACGACTTTCACTCTAATAAGCGTTTTAAGACAAGTAAGAATGATATTGCCAGATCGCAAGGAATGCATAAAAATGTCGAAGGTCCTATTCGAATTCTAAATCTTGGGGTCTTACAAAAAGACATCGAAATTGATTTATTGTTAATTGTGATCTATTATTATGATAAAATCACGGATCAATTAGTTCTTTTAAGATCAATTTGAAACGAGTTTGATGTTTTTTCAAATCAATTGTAGGTCATCCAAATACTATAATCTTTTAAGGAAGAGGCACATTTTAGACATTAGACCATTGTGTATATCATTATCTTTTCTATACATAATTAAACTTCCATGATTCCCAAAAGGGGAAATTTCCCTTTTGGTTCTATTTTTCCTATTTTTCTTCTTCTTTTAAGGCCTTAGGCCCTTAGCTGGGTTGCATTTCTTTTTTCTTTTTTGCTTTCTTTAGGTTCTATTTTCATCTTTCGTTTTAAGATTTAATTTTAATTATTGATTCTCCAATTAATACTTACTTCTTCTTTTTGTTATTTATGTTAGAGGTCTTTTAAATCATATAAACAAAAATTAAATTAATTTGAATTGCATTCATTTTCAATCTCTATTGAATTTTTTTTTAATTTAACATGACAATTATTTATAGGGATATTTTTAAAAATAGCAAAATAAATTAAAATATTTACAAGTTATATAGCAAAATTTTGGATTCTATTACTCATCAATGACTATGAGTGATAGAATTTGCTATAAGTTGTAAATATTTTATAAAATTTATAGTTTTTGAAAATTTTCTTTATTTATAATTAATTAACTAAAAATGACATCCAAAACCAAAAAGTCAGTTTCAGATAAAAGAGGTAAAATATTGAAACTTGAGAAAGGAAGGAATGATAACAAAATTCAAAAGTAAAAATGTAATATTTTAAAACCTAAGAATTACATTAAAACTAGTTTGTCAAAGTAAAGATGACTAAAGTTCAAAATATGTTGATAGAAAATAGAAATAGTGGTATCCAATATTTATTGAAAATAGCGTTAGAAATTTTGGTATGGATTAAACCAAAAAAAAAAAAACTTTACAAAAAATCATGAAAAACTAGTATAATTAGCTTTAACGGTGGCTTGATAATATTATAACCAATCATTTTTCGAGAAAAAATTTAAATATTTACAATCAATAGCAAATTTTATCACTCATTCATATATTATACTGACTATCATTAATATAATCTAAAATTTTACTATAGTTATTAAATATTTTAATTTACTTTGTTATTTTTAAAAATGTCTCTTTTTTCAATCATCATTTCTATTAAAATAAGACATTTAAATGTATATTGCAAATCTGTGTAAATAGGGGAGAAATTTAAAAAGGAAATAGAAAAATAATTACATAATAAGTTTATGAATATTTTGGGGTGAGATAGATGTGAAAATAAAATTTTGGGTAGTAAAAGAAAAAAGAAAGAAAATGTTGCGTCAACTTAATTTTGAGATGAAATAATGAAAATGTTTAAATGAGATTAAAAATAAATATCTCTTTTTCCTTTTCATAAAAAATGAAAGTCAAGTTAAAAATAACTAAAAATTGAGATATTTCGAAAACTAGAAATAGTAGCACATGCAAATGGTTGGAAATGACATTAGAAAGTGAGAAACTATACAATTGAGTATAATCAAACCATCCAAATAAAAACTTAACTCACCTAACATTGTTAATTAAAAAAAAATACTAAAAGATGACAAAATAAATTATAATAATTAAGTTCATAACACACACGCAAAATCAAAGCTCAGTCCATACATCAAGAGATAAAATGTCACAAATGTTCTCGTTACTAATATATGTTTGATACACCTTATACACGTCTGATACACATGATACATTTAATTGATACACTCGATGCACCTGATACTCTTTGATACATCTGATACCTTTTGATACACACTTGAAACATTTTAATACACATAATAATACTTCTCGTTACACTTGATTCTTCTTGATACACTTGATACCCCTTAGGCCTTGATAGTTTGATACACTTAAAGACTTCACTTATAAGTTTTATATATTGCTAATAAACTTGTTGTGTTTCATTGGTACACTCAACAAATTTGATACATTTGATGTATATGATATTTTGATACACTCGATGCACTGCAGATACACTTAGCATTCTTCACTTATACATTTGATTGGTTAAATAAACTTGATATGCTTGAAGTCAAAATACATTACTCCGATCAAACAAAGTAAAAAAAAACATATATCACAAATGAAGTTAAATTACTTCGATCAATAATCATTATATTTCGTATTGCAATTATTGTACTATTGATCTTCTAAAAACAAAGATTAAAACAAAAATAATAAATAATTTTTATAGTATAAGAATAAACAAATAATTAAGGCCTTAAAAAGTGAGAGAATAAATAAATAATAACATCTATGTAATTTTTCTTAAAAAAAAACTCAAAATTCTAAAATTCACAAAATTTCACGAAAAAGCATAGTAGAAATGTTTTTCAAAATTTCGTCCAAGACGAGGAAAAGCAAAATTTCTCCCGTACCGAAATTTTAAGGCCATTTAGATGAAATTTTATCGCAATAAACATATTTGATTGACATATAAATCAGTTTGTGGTCTAAATCTCAAAACCAAAATGGTATTTAGTTTTTTTTTTTAGAAAAAGAAAGTTAAAAAGCCAAAGGAATTGAAGAAAAATGAAAATGATGAGAAGATATGATGACCACATAGTCTGAAAGCCCAAAAGAAAATAAATCATTATTCAAATTCCATTCCAGTGTGGGACCCAACCAAGTTGTCCAAAAAGAGGAAAGAGAAACATAAGAAACCAAAAATCCTAAGCTAGTGGATATATATTCAATAATCCATATCAATCTGAAAAAAAAGAAAAGAAAAAAAGATTCCATACCCCATTTCCTTGAGATCTCTAATCTCATCACCAAAAATCTAAAAAAAGTGTTTTTTTATTATCCAAGCATGAACCATATTTACACTGTTTTCTCTAGGAAACTGCTGCTTTTTTTGTCAACTTACATTACATCTCTTATCAATGGCTTTTCCACCATTTTCAGCATGAAAATTTTGACCCTTCTTCTTCTTCTTCTTCTCCTTCTTCTTCCTCTCTAATCCCTTTTGAGTTTTGACCTTCGACCATTTCTAGACCATACTTTTCCAAAACTCGGTTTCTTGCGTATTAAACTAAATGCATCCAAGAATTATAGAAGACCAATGGTTTATCTTCTTCTGTTCATATCAAGGCGCTAATCATGGAAAAGAAAGGCTCTAAACTTTAAACCAAATGGGGTTTACGTTTAGCTTTTTTCTTTGATTAGTGGAGAAAGGAACAAGCCGAATCCGGATTCAACAATCCCGTTGCCGATCTACAAAGCTTGGAATTCATCTGCATCTTCTTCTGGTTTGTTCTCCTGTTAAGTGGATTCTGAGTTAGTTGCAGATGAATTTGATGAGAAAAATGTTTATGTGTAAGAGAGAATTGAGTACCTTTGTGGTTGTTGTCACTTCTTTGGTGTTGCTCTTTGGAGCTGTGAGCAGTCAACCGATCCTTGAGCATCGTTTTGCCTATGTTGAATTCAATGAAAGGGAGAACAATCAAGAGTTCACCTTCACACCAAGTTCTTCCATCGACGGCGGGGCTCTGCAGCTAACTCCCGACTCGCAGAACGAGGTTGTTAAGCTTCAAAATACATCTGGCCGCATTATGTACCATGAGCC
>JBBPDI010094867.1:0-11489 GCA_037974545.1 Cucumis variabilis | reverse complement strand
ACGTAAAAAATAATCGCCAACTAGTTCATATGGACGTTACCAATGCACGAATTAGATTAATTGCTTCACGCAACGTCAGACCATTTTGTAAACAAAAAAATTATTCAATTTGTCTACTGGATTTTAAATAGGAATTTCATAAAAAAAAATTAAATTACAAAAAAAAAAAATACATCACATTAAACCCAACATAACCCTTCCTCCAAACACATTTTATCATAAACCTATCATAACCCTACCAATATAACACTTCCCACAAACACATCTTATCATAAAACTATCATAACATTACCTAAATAACACTTCCCTCAAACACATCTTAGCATAAAACTATTATAACACTACCGAAATAACACTTCCTCCAAACACATTTTATCATAAAACTATCATAACACTACTCACATAACCCTTCCCCCAAACACATATTATTATAAAACTAGTTTTATCATAACCCTAACCCTTCATAACTCAACCCTTACCCCAAACGCACCCTAAATGTTTAAGAAATTATGTATTTATGTGTTTTTATTTATTACGATAGTTGAAAGGACATAAAATTAAATGTTATAACCTTTCATTTCATATTTTAATTAGTGTAAATAAGGTTGTAATTTTCACATTTAAAAAAGAAGAATTGGGATAAATGAAATATGAAAATTCTAGAAATGTAGAATTTTGTTCTTGTGATAGAATGCACGAATATTTGAAGCATTCAAGTGAGGATTGATCTTTCTTGCTTGTGGAGTGCTTTGAAGATCGAGGGTCGATGGAAATTTCTAACTTTGTCCGATCCTTGGTTTCTTAGACCATCTAAGCAATCTGTATCTAGTCTATCTTAGGGGTTGAAATCAAATAGGTTTTGGAGCTGTTGAGGTTGTGTTATTTTGAGTCTTATTGTTTAACATCGTTCTTAGATCCAATGTCCAGGGGTTTCTTATCACATCTCAATTTTGATTGAAATAAATAATCTATTTAATCATTTGTGTAAAGTTGCATTGTTTCATGAATAAATATGTTTTTTTTTCAACCAGCCAACTTAAAGAAGAGACATGACTATTTGAATGACCATGAACTATCTATGAATATGTCTTTTATTCAAATTGTTCTTTATAACTTTTTCATAATAACTTTTTTTCATAAAATATTTATCCATTTTGTAAGCATTTTCAAGTTTGGTTTATATTTTTATAAAGTACAATTCGTTGGGTCTTATGGATGAAATGTTGCTTTCATAAGAAGTGTAATATGTTGTTATGTCCTGAGAGAGGACTACTTACGAAATTTAAGTACGACCATTGTGGAAAATAGCCAAGGTGAGTTCATTCCTCCTAGATTTCAAATAGTTAGAGCATGTGTATCAATTATAGAAAGCTATACGAGGTAGCTCTTAAAAACCACTTCCCTTTAGGTTTTTAAGATCAAATGATAGAACGAACCATTATGATGAAAATCGTACTTTTGCTTTCTAGATGGATTTTTTGGTTTTTATCAAATACTCATAGCATGCGTAGACCAACATAAGACAACTTTTATATGTGAATTTGAAACTTTTTCTTTTAAAAGAATGCCTTTTGGACTATGTAATGCTTCTGCAACATTTCAACGATGCATGTTAAACATATTCGCTGATTTCATGGGAAAATGCATAGAAGTGTTCATGGATGATTTCACAGTCTAGGGGAACAATTTTGATTCTTGCTTGAATAGTTTAGAGTTGATTTTAAAAAGATATATCAATACTCACTTAGTGCTTAACTTTGAAAAATATAATTTCTTGGCTTCTCAAGGTTTAGTACTAGGTCACTTAGTATCATTTAAGGGAATAGAAGTTGACAAAGCTAAAATAGATGTCTTTCAAAACTTTCCCTACCCCACTTGTTTAAAGGATGTTGGATCATTTATGTGTAGTGATGGATTTTTTAGAAGGTTCATTAAATATTTTTCTAAGATAGCTTTACGGTTGACTAATTTGCTTCTTAAAGATGTCCCTTTTATCATTGATGATATAATGATAGATGTATGCATGCTTTTGATACTTTGAAAGATTCATAAGTTGACTTCTTCTCCCATCTTACAAACACCTAATTGGAACTTGCCATTTGAGATCATGTGTGTTGCAAGTGATTTTGCATTAGGTGCAGTGCTAGGACAAAAAGTAGATAACAAATTGTATGCATACATTTCAAGAGTTCAATTTGACAATCAAGTCAATTTTTGCTCTTAACAACTGAAAAAGAATTTTTGTCTATAATCTTTGCTCTTGACAAATTTTGTAACTACATAATTGGATAAAAAATAATTGTGTTTATTGATCATGCAACTATAAAATATCTTGAAAATAAAAAGAAGAGCAAGGCAAGGATTATCATATGGATACTCCTACTTCAAGAGTTCAATTTGACAATCAAGAGTAGGAAAGGTATGGACAACCCCGTTGCTAGTCACCTAAGTAGAATTATTTATAAACAAGAGAAAAATTTGATAAGGGAGCATTTCTTTGATGAATATCTTTTCAAGTTAGATTAGCACACTCCATGGTACACCGACATTGTTAAAAAAGTGAGTCAAAGTATGATGTTTGGGAATCTCCTAACCATTGGAAAATAAAGATATTCCAAGTTGTTAGAAGATGTGTCGTTGAAAATGAGCATGAATCTATTTTATTATTTGACCATGAAAGAGCATGTGGAGGACATTTTGTTCCCAAACGTCTACTAGAAAGATTTAGATTCTTGATTTTATTGAAAAATATTATTTGTTGACTCTTATGCATGTTGCAAATCATGAGAAAATGTCAAAAGTTTGGCTCTATTTCCAAAAGGAATGAGATGCTATTGAAACCAATTCTCTCTTGTGAAGTTTTTGACATTTGGAGAATTGATTTCATTGGACCATTTCCTTCTTCTTTAATTTGTAAGTCTTTTTATTCTCCTAGCAGTAGATTATGTCTCGAAGTGGGGTTGAAGCAATCCCCACTAGAACTAACTCTTCCTTTGTTGTTTCCTCTTCTTAGTTGCAAACATTTTCTCTAGGTTTGGTACTCTCAAAGCTCATAATAAGAAACCAATGAATTCACTTTTGCAACCGGACCATCAAGGCATTGATGAAGAAATAGAGAATGCAACACTGAGTTTCAACTCTCAAACAAATGGCCATGCAGAAACTTCCAATTGAGAGGTAAAGTCAATTCTTAAAAAAATTATTAATCCCAATAGAAAACATTAGAGCATTAGATTGAATGATGCACTTTGGGCTTATAGGAAAACTTACAAAACACTCACAGGCACAACACCTTTTAATAGTGTTTGGTAAAGCATGTCATCTTCCCATAAAATTCGAACACAAAACCTTTTGGGCTATTAAAAAGTGCAACTTATCTCTCGAAGAAGTCAAAAAGAATAGATTGTTAGAACTTAGTCAGTTAAAAGAATATAGACTTGAATCTTATGAGAACTCTAAGATCTATAAAAAGAAAACCAAACTTTACCATGATAGAAAGATTCTTAAATAGAGTTCAAAGTAGGCAAAAAATTGTTTCTTTATATCTCAACTCTATCTTTTATGTCAGGCAAACTAAAATACAACTGGATTGGTTTATTTGTTGTTTTTAATGTCTTCGATTATTGTGCAGTTGAGATTATAAGTGAGAAAACAGAAAAAATTCTCAAAGTAAATGACCAAAGACTCAAAAATTTTATCGAAGGGAAATCCACATCATCCCAAGTGTGCAAGATCACACTTCTCCATCCCACCTACAATTGAGATCACAAGAATAAACAGTCAAACAACCAACCATAAAAAAATTGTGCTTCTTGGAGAGACAGCCATGCTTCAAATTTTAATGTTTTCTTTAATTTTCATCTTTCTTTTCTTTTTTCTTTTTAATTTCTAGCTTCTACTTTCTAATAAAACTAAGAAAGTTTACCTTTCTTTCTACCGAAATAAAATTTGCTCAAAGTGAACATTTGCATGCAAATAAGAAATTCAAATGCTTTCTCCATGCAAGCTTCCCACCAAGCAAATATCAAGAAGTCAATCTGGATGTACATCGTTCCCATTTCTTTTCTCGTTTTCACTTTACTTTTCTTTTCAAAAGCTTTGAGGACAAAGAAATTTTTTAAGTGGAGGGTGGGTAGCATATTTCTTGGTACATAGCTTGCATGTGTATGAATATAGGGTCTCTTTTTTTTTAAGAAAAAAATTTTAAATTGCATATCTGTTCAACCCTTGAGCTAAGCTCAGGTTTGTAAATTGTTATATTTTGGATATATTTTTTATTATGAATACTCTGAATATGTTGAGAATGGGCTATTTTCTTCTTTTTTGTTTTAATCCCCTTTGTAGCGTACCATATTGAGATATGAATGCTTGAATGTCAAATGGTATATATGTTGTGATTGAATGATTGCATGTATAATATAATAAGTGAATGGATACATTTCTAGCCTTGTCCTCTTCGTTGCGTTATTAGGATTTGACTATGATACACTTAGTCCAAATCTAGCCTAAATATAGTTAAAAAAGGATATGAGCTACACCTTAGAAGTTGAGAAGGTTTTGACACTTTTGTCTTGTCAATATGAGTTGAAAATCTCTTGTCTAGGCACAACGAACTAGATCCCTTTAGAAAAGATTGGACATCGATAAAACTTATTTTCACTCTGAAAGGAGCAGTCAAACTTAGAAACTAATTTTAGATCCATAGAAAGTAGGTTAGCCCACTTGTTCTAGCAAGGCCTAGCCACCACATTGCATACAGAGAAAAAAAGAGAGGCTTGCAAAAAAAACAAAAAAAAGGACATTAAAAAAAAAGTGAGGCAATCACGAGCTAAAAAAGAATACAAAAAAGCTCATAAAAAATGAGAAGTCAGGTAGGTCAGGTAAAATGTGTTGAGTTCCCTAATTATAAGAACTTTTGAGGAAAAACTTCACTTTTGAACTAAGTAAAACTAGAAAATCTTCTCATAGCATTCTAAACATAGCATCTAGTTTGATGAGGATTTTAAGAAGAGAAGGAATCCTTCCCGATTGACAGGATCAAAATTGATATGCAAAAAGTAAAGAATTATGCAATGTTTATAGACAAGTTCGTTATCAACACATTTATGTTTGAAAATTAAAGTGGTTGAGAAGGATATTTACCTAAACCACCTTGACAAAAAATTATTTGTAGTTTACCCTTGACTTTTACCGTAGCACAGGTGTCAAGTCCAAGAGAGTGTAGGATAGATGTTTTCTTGAATATAATGCTTAAAAAGATTGAGATTAGTAACAAAAAGAAAATAAAAGCATTGAAAACAATTTTTGGAGAAATTATAAGGGAGAATGAGAATGGGACTTTAGTTGCAATACAATTCACAAGAAGAGATATTGAAGATTGAATTCCAAGAAGAGAAGTGAGGAATGGGCTTAGGCGTGGATCTAATCTTATCATTGAATCAAAGTAAGTAAAGGAAATTGAATCATGCTTAATTAAGAGAGGATTTTTTATTCAAATCTTCTCACAAGATTAAATTGTTTGTTCTTAGAGGAATTTTGAATCAAAATTCAAGAAAATAGATGAATTTCATGGGAGATTAGTTTAATTCTTGCAATCTTAACTAAACCTCTAATTGTTATTTAAAGAAGGTTACAAGATCATTCATAATATTGAAACCAAGGAATTAGATGGGAATTAATTTGTGCACTAAAAAAGAATGCATTTAATTTGCAAGAGTTGACTCAAGAACAATTGAAATTCATAAGACATCAAACAATTTCAAGAATGAGAGAGATAAAATCAAGAATCAAGAGAATTTTTATGTAGAAACAAGTAATTCAATTAATCTTGTACTAATTGATATACTTAGGGTAAATTGCTTACAAAGATTGAACTAAAAAATCAAAGATCAAGAATCAAAATTACAAGAATTAATAAAATTAAATCAATGATGTAATTCTTGATAGAATTGATTGATGATTCTAACAAAAATTACATCAAGATCAAAGATTAATCAAACCCTAATTATAATGAAAAATCAAGGTAATGAAATTCTAAAAAATTAGAATCACCTAAGCCCAAATTACCTCAAGAAATTTGCTTTGCATCTTCAATAATTCTGGAAAATTTGTTGAAGTTCTAAAAATTATAAAATGAGGGTAAAGAATTTGGCATTTGGGAGAAACTGAGATTAATTTTGGAGGGAATAGTGAATTGAATTGAATTCTCTTATGAAATTAGGAGTTATCATGGGTATTTATAGGAAAAATTGGGAAATTATAACAAATGGGCCCAAAATTAGACTTTCAAGCCCATTCCCACTAAAAAATATGAGAAATTGGTATTTTTTTGGATTTTTATATTTTATTTACAAAAATGCCCCTTATGTTTAATTTGTCCGTTCTCATTCGTTTGAAGTTCGATTTAGGTAATTTTTATGTCATTGGATTCGTATTGAATTCTACTTTCATATTCTGCATAAAAATATAAAAATAATGAATATATGCATGATAAGAATTGAGAATAGACTATCTTTAAACGGGTCAATATTTGTCCCAACACCGATCCATAGTAAAGGGAAAACAAGTCTAAGGTATCTTTCATCTTTTTAAAACAGGTCTTTCTAAATGTGCTTGTTTCAGATGAACTTAGTTAAACCTCAACCTCAATTGATAACTAATCTCTTTGCTAACTAATTTGAACTAAGTTTAAGCATAGGTTTGGATAGATTGTTAAGGCATTGAGTAACGTCACTAGGTTGACTCGTTAGAAATGCATCACCTATATACTTGCATGCTTGTTTGTTTTACTCTTAAGTTGATGTTTGCTTTCCATGCCTTCTGCTTGACTGTTTGATATTAGATTTTACTTTGCTCGAGATGAACAAAGCTTAGCTGGGGGTATTTTGATGGGACAATTGTTGACCCATTTGTTTGTAGCTTATTCTCAACTTATATCATGTATATATTTACTTTTATTATATTTTTATATAGAGTATGAAAGAAGACTTTGATATGAACTCAATGCAATGAAAAGGACTTAAAACGGAGTTCAAACAAAGGAGAACGGTAAAATCAAAGATCAATGACATTTTGGTAAATAAATTGAAGACCTTGAGACTCGTAAATCTGTCACACGTGCAACCCGATCTCTAAGTCATGCATTCAAATCCTAGTGCCATCTCCAAGTCGTGTGTTTAATCCTCGCCAAATGCAGAATAAAATTCAAATTTATTTTGAACTTCAAACACACGTGTTCTTTTGCCCCTCTGCTAATCTCCTTGCACCACATCCCGAGTTGTGGATGAATCAAGTGTAATTTTAGAACTTCACAATCTTATTACATTAGCTAAGGTTTTTATGTTGTGTGAAAGTTGCTGGAGGAATCTTCTTCAGTACTTATCTAAAGCCTCTATGTCGTTTAATTGCTAGGTTTCTACAAAACATGGATCTTTCGAGCCTTTGCACGATTTGGTTAAGATAATCAAGAATCCTACTACTAGCATAGCTATTATACCTAGGGTTAATGTTGGAAAAAAGGATAAGGCTAAACTTGCCAGCGACAAAAGAGTTTCTTAAGAAGATTGCTACAACATTGCTTGAATTATGAATGTAACTACTTAGATGCTTATCATGCACTTTTATTAAAGCCAAAAGCGAAGTATCATTGGAAGATGTGGTTGTTGTTGTAGATATTGGGTTAGAATTGTTTCACATGTCACCAAACAAGTTGTATGCACAGGTGCAAATTTATACATTCGAAAGGTTAGAATTGCACTGCTAATACTGATACTACCAATAATGATACTAGTGATTTTGAATACTTGCTTTGAGTTTGCTCTAAGACCCAATTATTACTCTTTGTGGTCATCTCTTTTGCTGCCTTGTTTATATAAATGGCTGCATCACCACCCACAATGTCAAGAATGTCCTGTGTTTGCATTCAACACCTTTATGGAGGTCATGGTCATCACCATTTCTGCAACTGTCCACCCTAGGTCTGCATGCTGATAACGTACTAAAAAACCTTCATTTAGGCCAACATGGTCAAATTGCTTTACTTGTTGGTATCTTTGTAATTCTTGCCTTGCTCTAGTGGTAAAAGATAATGTTTGACTTCAATATATAGAAATTACACAAGTGTAGACATTTTTATTTAGTGCTTATGAGGTAGGTTATCTGATACTGTGATCATATATAGTGTTATTTGCCTTCAATGTAAACTTTACTTTATGTTAATTCCCTATATTCCTAAATTCTTATCACATCTTAGTTTTTTGTCGAGATAAAGATGTTCCCTACTTAATCTTCGATGAATTGTGTGAAGGAATGAAATTTCCATAGTGGAAGCATATGAACGTCATGCAAATGGAATTAAATGTGAAAAACAAAAAGAGTTCACAGAAAACAAAATTAAACATGCTAAGCAGAAAAAAAAAATGGAAAAAAACTAACCTTTGTAAAATTTCTCCCCAGAACTATTCTTTGAATCTTCGAACACCATACAGTTTTCCTTGTTATCCTCAAGGTGAAAATCAACAGAGAGTTGTGGATTTCTGTGTTTTTTTTTTTTTTGTGAAAAGGGAAAACTTTTGTATATTGAGAGATTTTGCAGATAGATCGTCATGTAGAGCAAAGAGATGATATTTTTCTTCTTTATCTTAACCTTCTTTCTTAAGAGAGATGAAGGGTGAAGTTATCAAATAACTCCCTCCCTCTCCATCACGTAGAATACCATATTCTATTAATTAAAATTATATTAATATTACAAATAATTCATGTTATATCTCATATATATCATATATAATATAATCAATGGTTTAGATCTCCCGTATGATCTATATAGTTTTAATATGAATCGAATCTATATTAATTTTAATCTATAATTTATTTATGAATCTTATTCATATTATTATCATTATTTGAATCATATTTAAATATTAACTTCTCTTATAAAAACTTTATATTATAATGTATCAAATACATTATATTAATTGTATCATATACATTTTATTTCATTTAA
The DNA here is from genome assembly GCA_037974545.1 of Cucumis variabilis. Classification (NCBI taxonomy): domain Eukaryota; kingdom Viridiplantae; phylum Streptophyta; class Magnoliopsida; order Cucurbitales; family Cucurbitaceae; genus Cucumis; species Cucumis variabilis. Next base: position 2,488 of record JBBPDI010094867.1, on the reverse strand, counting down.
TCAATTTGAACAATAAATTAAACCAAAATAAATTTGATTCTTATTTATCCTTATTGAGCTAACAAAGGGATCTTATGGACCTACAGATTGAAGCTTCAATGATATGAGATTAATTAATTAAACTCTTTAATCAAATTAATCTATATTCATTAACTATCAATTGTTCCACTAAAGACTAATAGTTGCACTCTTCTTACTATAGATATATTTTTGTGTCCATTAGATATAATCAATCAACAGTTCAATGACCCTTCATAAATTCCTGGTAAGTATAGTTCAAAAATTACCGTTTTGTCCTTGTAGTTACATCTAACTCCTTAAGTACCACAAATTCCTCTAATGAACAATAATTATAGTTCCACTATAACTGTACTCCTCTTGGACCAAGAGATGTTGCGGTGCCACATTGTTCAAGCCTTAGAATCAGCCATTATGAGAGCAATTTTTCTACTTATTCTATCTATAGAGAAGGAGTGAATTCCTTCTTGTGTAGCTGTCTTTCCAGCTCCCCAATAAGATGAATCCCCAAAATGGTAGACATATTGAGTTAGCGACATAGGCCACTCTCACCCATGCAAATCAAAAGACTACCTTTATAGGTAGGAGTTCACAACTCACTCAGGATTCATATCAAGTCACCTATGGTTATCCTGGTGAAATGTAGTCTCAACTAGTAACAGTGTTAATAAGATAGACTATTAATCATTTCATGGTTCAGTCTTATACAAACTCTTTGTATAGAATACCCCTGCTCTAATGTCTTAACATGAATGATTAGGATAAAATCATTTGTAGCACTTTAGAATAATTGTAACAACTATAAAGCAAACCATTTTTGTAATGTTACCAGGATAAGATATCCAACCTTATCGATCGGCTACAGATCACTTAGATTATCACTTAAACATGATCCACTTGTATGTCTCCACATACATGTTTAAGTTATAGAAGATAACCTTGGATGTTAGTTTATTGGTTTTGTGGGTTCATGTAACTAAATATCAAATAAAATAAAACACTTTATTTTATTAGATAAATAAAATATTTGGATAATATATACAATTACAAGCTACAAGACCACGAGATTTAGGGCATCAACCCCAACATTATGATCTGTGTTAATTTAAACAAGTTGATTCTTGATGAGATTTCTGTTACCTATTTGTTTCAAGTCAGATTGTGTGATTAATGTAGCCAATATATGATTTGATTTCTTTTGTAATATTCATTTTTACCAACCAAGAAATTTCATAAATTTATGTTTCCTGGCCAGTGTGTTTGTTTTTTTTAGAGAGTAATGAGGTGTATGTTGGAATTTATGTCCCCAAACTCAAAGTTTTTAGTTTAAATTATATTTTATTCAATAAAGTTGTTATTCAAAACTTATTAGTGAAAATTGAATGTTGTTAGGACAAATATTTACCCGTTTAAAGATAGCCTATTCTCAATCTTTATCATATATATATTCATTATTTTTATATTTTATACAGAATATGAAAGTAGACTTCAATACGAACCAAAGGATATGAAAATCACCTAAATCGGAGTTCTAACGAACAAGAACGAGCAGATTAAACATAAGGGGCATTTGGTAAATATTAAAGAAGATTGACACGTGTTAGCCCCTTACTCGCGCACACCCAGCCTCGAAGTCATGAGTTTGAACCTCACTAGATGCATTTTTAATACAGATTTCTTAAGGCAAAAACGACATCGTTTTGCTTTATTCGCGCGTTCGTCCCTTAGATCACGAGTTTGAGTCTCCCCTCACGCATAAATTAATCATCTCATTTGAGCCTTCAATTTGGGTCTTTCCATCTCAGCCTATCTCCATACAACACGTGGCACAATCTTCTCGTGTGCGCCCTTTAGCCACTTGAGTTCAAATCCCAGCTAATGCAGTTTTATTTTTTTTTCCTTCAATTTTTAATGGCAAATTCGTAATTATTTGCCAAATTTTCAAAATTTCTTCATTTTTCCATATTTTTTAGTGGAAATGGACTTGAAAGTGTAATTTTGGATCCATTTACTATAATTCTTCAATTTTTCCTATAAATATCCATAATAACTTCTAATTTCACAGAGAATTCAATAAAATTCACTATTCCCTCCAAAATCACTTCCAATTTCTTCCAAATTCCAAATTTTTTACTCTCATTCTGTAATTTTTGGATCTTCAACAAATTTTCCAAAACTATTAAAGATACAAGACTAATTTCTTGAGGTAATTTGGGGTTTGGTGATTCTAATCTTAGAGAATTTCATTACTTTGATTTTTCATTATAATTAGGATTTGTTAATCTTTGATCTTGATGTAATTTTTGTTAGAATCATCAATCAACTGTATCAATTAGAATTAGATCTTTGATTCAATTTTATTTATTCTTGTAATTTTGATTCTTGATCCTTGATTTTTTGGTTCAATCTTTGTAAACAATTTACCCTAAGTATATCAATTAGTGCAAGATTAATTGAATTACTTGTTTCT
>JBBPDI010094860.1:0-11489 GCA_037974545.1 Cucumis variabilis | reverse complement strand
ATATAATCACAGCAAGACAACCAACAATAAAATCACAAACTCAATAGAATTATGCTACTGTCAATATTTCAATATTTGTGCTATTGTCTCAACAAACTCAAAAAATAAATATGTACTGTCAACATACTACTGTCTCAACAAACTCAACATGCTACAAACTATTAAAATAGATCTATTGCAAAGGTGTATCATTGTGAATTTATGATTCAAAAGATAATTGATAAAACTATATAATTACTGCTGAACAAATTTAATAAACAACTTGAGAATCTTTTAAACTTTTTTGGCACCAAGCCTAAAAATATTGTGTTCATTATACAAATACCAAAGCATGTGAAATTGTAAAAATAAATAAAAAGGATATTTAAGAAATTACCTTGGCTTAAACAGTGCAAAATCAAAGAAATTCAAGAGGTAGTTGATGGCCGTTGAAGATACACAAACGAAGAGTAAGAGAGATTGAAGGGATTGAGACTTGAGAGGAGGTTGCCAGCACCCGGCGTTGTGTGAGCTGCGAGGGAGAGGGAGAACCGTGAGGCATTGTACGAGCCACGAAGGAGATGTCAGACCTTGCCGTTGTAGGAGATGCCAGAGTTTGTCGTTGCCGACGTTGCGTGAGGGAGACGAGACGAGGAGGGATGTTGCGTGAGGGTGTGAGTCGTGAGTGAGAGGGAGAGGCAGTGAGGGAGACGGAAGGAATGAGGGATATGTAAACCTAAAAGGCTAAAACTAAACAAAATGAGAAATATTTTTTTATTAAATAATATTTTTTTATTTTTATTTTACATATATTATATTAATTCGGGTTGGGTTAGGTTAAACCGAATTTCTCAACCCTTCAACCCGAGACCCAACCCAACCCAAAAAACTAAATTTTTTTTAACCCAAATCAACCCAACCCATGTTTTATTCTAACCCAACCCAACGCTTATAATATAGGTTTGGTAGTTCGGGTTATTCGGGTTCAACCCGTATTCTTACACCCCTAGTAAATCCAATACATTAAAAAATATGCTCTTTTTTTTCAATTTATGACAAATATTTGTTTTTTCTATGACAACCACATATAAGAAAGAAATTGAATTTCATTTTTTCCATGTGTAAGAAATGCTTATGAAATGTTTTTCGTAAATCAAATACAAATAAAAATTGTATTATTATTATTATTTTTTGCGTTTGTCCAAACTTATTTATTTTGTTCTTACTATTTTTCAAAACAACAAAAAAATTGTATTAAAAGAATGTTTATATATATTTCATTTCTACTGTAACCCTAACACATAACAAATATGTATTAATTTTTAAGTTGATTTTGTATAAAAATTTTTTTGGACCGTACACACTGTAGCCACCTAATTTTATCCTACATATTTTTATTATTTTTCTTTATATATATATATTAGAAATTTCTTTTTATAACGTTAAATTTTATTTCTTTTAGAAAAAAAAAGAAATTAATAAAATTTTCTTTTTAACTCATGGTAGGAAAAAAGGAAATTAATAAAATCATTTTTTTTAACTCATTTAAAAAAATAAGAAAATCTTTTTATCTCATTTTAGAAAAAAGAAAAACTAATTTGTTTTAAATAAAATATTTTTGTATTTATTTTAGGAAAAAATAAATCATTTTTATTTTTATAAAATTCCATAATATTTCATAACTTTTATTTTAGGAAAAAAATGAAATTTACTTTATTAGTATAATATCAAATTTTGATTTTATTCTTATTATTTTTTCCTAATTTGTGGTATAGACCGAACCTATAAATAGGGACCTTTGTCATTTGGAAAAGGGAGAATAAAAGTTTCTTACAAAAAATCTTTAGAGAAAAGTTGTCAAAGAAATTTTTTTAGAGAATCTCATTTTCTTAAGGTGGGAAATTTTTCTCAATATAGTCTAATTAATGGAATATTTATTTCACTTATTTTATGGGATCATTGTTTCAAATATTGGAGCGATGAACAAGGAAAAGACATAAAAATAATTTTTTTGAATGAATTTTATTCAAGACTTTAAGTTTGGTCATTGTTTTCTAAACGGGTGTTACGGGGTGTTAATACCTTCCCTATACACAAATGACTCTCGAATCTAACTCTATTTTTCACAGATCATTTTTTTTAAAAATTATTTACTTTATTTTGGTGTCCTCAAACCCTAGAAAAAAAGATTGGCGGTGACTCCTATTTTTCTTTTAAATAAAAAAAAACTCTTTTGAAGACATCGGCCGCTCTGCGTCGTCTCGGGCACATGGCGACACATACAATACACAATATAAAAAAATTGTATTATTTTTTTTCATTTATGTAAAATATGTCTCTTCAAGTTATACTGTAAATAGAATACAAAAAGAAATTTGTATTTTAAGTTTGTATCGTCAATCCTATACAATAAAAATTTGGATTCCGTTGTTTTTATTTTTTTTCATTTTCAAGATTTCTTTTTTCATTTATTAATTTTGTTTTCTTCATGAGAACGATAAGCAACATACTAGAGAGAATGATTACTTCATTTGGCGCACAGAGTATGAAGAATAAGAGAGGAGAATTAATTTGGGGAGAAGAAGAAATAAATGAGGAAAGAGAAGAAAAAAGAGAAGGATTATGTTGGAAAATGAAAGGATTAAATAGAGAGAGGGGTAATAAATGAGGAAAGAGAAGGAATAAAAGGATTAAGTGTAGTCATTTTCCTCTCTTTAATCCGTGGGCTAAACAAGGTAAGGACTAACTTAGTTGCTTCCTTTCCTTTCCCTTCCTCAAACTGCTCCTAAAATTTTCTTCTTTTACATTGAAACGCAATAAGCTCTTTTTGTAAAAAAGGAAAACCTGCCGACATTAATTTAATAAAAACCTTATTTTAAGGCTTTCTATGTACAAACCTCTATTAATAATAACATTATACTTACATACATATAATTTATATATACATACATAAATATATGTAATTGATAAGCTTAAAATATTAGTTGAAAATTTAGTGTTGTTTTTCTTTAGTAACACAATAGCCTTAAAGTTTATTTTTCAAAAAATGTAAATTTCTAATGTAATAACTTAATTTTTTTATTAAATTTATTGTTTAATCTTAAAATAAATAGGTTTGAAGTTGGCATCAACCATATTAGAGTGTGATTAGTCACTTAATTTATATTGGTCTATGTAAATTCAGATTTAGTTGTAAAAGTTAATTGGATGGAGGAAAGATGTTAGCATCCTACAACACCTATGAAAATGATTACCAAATTTTGGGTGTGTTTAGTTGGAATTCTGTGAAGTGTTTAAATTTGCAAAAAAGTTATTTTGAAAAAAGTTGTGGTGTTTGACAAGTTCACATAATGCATTTTTTTAAAAATTAGTTTACAAAATAATTCATTTTAGAGAAATCATTAAAAACCCATATTTTAGAAAATGAATTATAAGCGATTGATCTGGAATTTGCAATTTTTTTCATCTTATATTGAAATTACAAAAATGTCCTTCATACTACAACTCCTACTCTCATCTTTCTCCCCTATTTTTGACCAAGCCAAAAACTCCTCCTCCTATCTTTCTCTCGAGCTTAAAACTTTTGTGCTCACTCTTTCTCATTTTGTCTGCCAAATAATCAAGTGGATTCTTTACAAGGTATGTTTGGCATTGTTTTTTAACATATTTTGTTTTTGTTTCTGATTAATTTTTTATTTGGGTTTTATGATAATTGTATTTGTGAAAGAGGATACTGTTTGCATATGATTTTCTTCACTATTATTTTCGTCTATTGTTGATTGGGCACATCTTTGTCATCATTTTTAGAATTTCATCATCTCTAATGTTACTTGTATTTTCTATTTGTTTCTCTCTTTAGTGGAGTATCCTCAAAATTGCATAGAACTAGAAGTATGGTTTCTACCATGTTCCTCCTTTTCATTGCCTTTGATGCTTTTTTCCTCTTCTATTTTTTTTTCCTTTTTTAGTTGGGATCCTGATTATCACAATAGATAGAATTTTAGTTTTATCACTTTTTGTCCAAATTTTATGAATGGAATTTTGGTACCCCTGTTTTTTTTCATAGTGAGGTTTAATTGGATTATTAACTTGGGGGCTGTTACAATTACTCCATTATGATGAGCCAAATTTTGTAAGACACTTTGCCGTTTATTTTATAATTTTCTAATGCACAAAACCTTATATTTTCTTTTATATAAGCTAACTCCATGTGTAACTTCCCCGTACTTTTGAAGTGTTGTATTCAATACAGATATTCACAAAACATTTCTTGAATATTAAAATGGAACGACAAAAATTGTAGCCGTCAATCTTATTGTACATTCTAGGTTACTCATACTTGAAAAGTTGAAAATAATTTAGACTAACGTATGCTATATGAGTAGTGTGTAGTGTAGAAGATTTGCTAAAGATGCAAGCACTAAATTAAAAGTAAAAGTGTTATTAAAGAAAAAATTACTATACACTACAGAGAATTGGGCAGGTTGTAATGGCTTTAACATGGTGGTTGCTGTTGTAACTTTTGCTAAATTTTTAACATCCCTTTAATAACTCTTATTCATCAAGGACATAATCCTAAAACTCAAAGACACTCTAAATTTATACTTTATTATCTACTTTATGATCTAGATAGTTCAAAGAAAACAATAAATTAGATAGTAACTTGAATGTAATTTTTCATAGTTCTTTGTTATTGTTCTTCTTTTCTTCTCTATTTTTGTCTTCCTTGAGATTATATAGTTTATAAATGAATCTCATTGTTTGTGAGTTGAGCAAATTGGTGAAAGATTGAGATATTTTGGTTATGAATTCGCGTATATGTAATTTGCTGTTGTTTTGACTAATGTGTGCTGCTTGTTAGACTGAATCTTCTTCTTCTTACTTTTAGAAAATATGTATGCTAAACAAATTTCTTTGCTTTATTTCTTGATTTTGGTTGTGTCTCCTCTATTTTATTTCTATTGAAGTTTTAGTAAATAGAAAAATTCGTTACTTAACCCACCTTTTTGTTTTAGTAGATGTCCATAAATATAACTACAAATAGAGATGAAAAAGAAAAACATTTCAAGACAATTTGGGATGATATTACCACTGATGCGTTTAGTTAATGCAGGTCTTGATGAAACTTTGAAAGGGAATGAGCCAAATAGACATTTAAGTGAAGATGGATGGAAAAATGTTATTAGAATATTTAGAGGGAAAACCAAAAGAAATTATGATCAAAGACAAATGAAAAATAAATCGACTATATTAAAAAAAAGATTGGCAGACTTGGTTGGAAACAACATAGGTTTGAGTTGATATTCATTGAGACAAACTATTGATGCACCAAATGAGTGGTGGGAAGGGAATTTAAAGGTATATAATTTATTTATATAGTTTATTTATTAGGAATCAAATTTATAATTAAATACTTATAGAATCAATATCTTGTAGGTTAAGCCTGGGGCAGCAAAATTTTGAGCAAAGGGGTTACAAAATGCAGACCAGTTAGATATTCTTTTTAAAGTTATTACAAGTATAGGAGATAGAGCATGGGCACCATCTCAAGGATTTGCACCTCAAAGTACTGAAGACAATTCATCTAGACATGTAGGAGAAAATTATGATACATTTGAAGATATGGAGCATAATGGTACTAATGAGACAAAATACTTAATACATACTGCTAAGGATTACACATAACGGAAAGGAAAAAAAAAGAAAAAGAATAGAATGAATAGGTAATGTTGCCAATAAACTTTACAATTAGTGGACTGTGTGTGTGGATCAATAGATAATAGGAGAAGAGATCTTCCAAGTTGTAGTATTTTTGAAGTGATCATGTGTAAGACTCTAATAGCATGTAACCAACGTGATGAAGGCTTTTTGATAAGAAGAGTCTGGACCAGTGACATTGATGTCATCAACATACAAGAGTAAGTAAGTGAGAGAAGATCTGATTGGTCAAATGAATAAAGATGGATCAACATTAGAGGCAACAAAACCCAGAGTAAACAAATAAGAGGTAATTGTTCAAACCAAGCACGAGGGGTCTGTTTGAGGCCATAAGGACTTTTGTGTAGAAGACACACATGGTTTGGACATGTTTTGTTGTGGAAACCAGTGGGTTGAGACATGTACACTGTTTCCTAAAGAACACCATGAAGAAAAACATTTTTGACATCTAACTGTGTTAAGAACCAACTGTATGGAGCAACAAGAGCAAGAATAATTCGTATAGTAGGTTTCTTGACAATAGGACTAAAAGTTTCATCAAAATCAAAACATTGTACCTAGTGGTAACCTTTGACAACTAGGCATGCTTTGTGACGAGCAACAGAGCCATCAAGGTTATATTTTGTGCAAAAAATCCATTTACAGCCAACAATATTCATGGATGGATGTTGAGGTACTAAGGACCAAGTACCTTGTGCTTGAAGAGCATGGAATTCCTCACTCACTGCATTTCTCCATTCATGATACTTGGAGGCTTCAGTGTATGATGTGGGAGTTGGGAGAGCCGTTGTGGTATGGAAGGCTTTTGGTTTAAAAATTTCTGATTTTTCCCGAGTTTGCATGACGTGACTGTTACGTGGAGGAGTTGGAGCTAGTGTGTTGGTGGTGGCAACATCTATCTCATTTCATGTATCAACAATAGATAAAACATGCAAAGATTGATGAGAGACATTAGTATCCATAAAAGGTGAGCAAATATTGTCAACAATGGGAGGGTTGGGAGTAGGAAATTGTATGGAGACAATGTGTGAGGATTTATGATGTGGAAGGTTGAGTAAGGTGAGTAGTAAGTTGGGATCAGAAGGGGATTGAGTTTGGGATGAGGAAGAGGTAGAAGATTGGGCAAAAGGAAAAATTGTTTCACAAAATATAACATGGCGTGAAACAACTGTTTGTTTTGTTAAGGGATTATAACAAATATAACCTTTAAAATTGTGAGGATAGCCTAAAAATATATGTTGGGTGGTTTTTGGTTCAAGTTTATGTTTGGTGTAGGATTTGAGGAGAGGGTAACATGCACATCCAAAAACTTTTAAATGATACAAATCAAAAGTATTGCCCAAAAGTATTTTAAATGGTGATAACATTTGAACGGAGGGGGGAAACATTCAATTAATAAGAAAAACTGCAGTAGAAAAGGCATAAGGCCAAAATTCAAGAGGAACATATGAATGAAAAATTAAAGACATTGCAGTTTCAACAATGTGACAATGTTTACATTCGGCAATGCCATTTTGTTCTGGTGTATAAGGACATGATTTTTGGTGAGAAATACCTTGGATTCAAAAAATGATTGTAAAGAAGTCTTGCAGAATTCACCACCACCATTGGATCGAAAAACTTTCATTTTTTGAGATATTTGATTTTCAATAAAGGGAATTGAATAATAGAATGAAGATCTGATTTATAGGCAATAGGAAAGAGCCAAGTAAATTTGCTAAATTGTCAATAAAACTAACATAATATCAATTTCCATCAGAAGAGATTATTGGAGAAGGTCCCTATACATCGCCGTGAACAAGTTCAAGTGGTGTAAGAGAAGTGGAGAGAGACATAGGAAAATGTAATTTTGTCATTTTTGCTTTTAAACAACTAGTACAATTGCAAGAAGAAAGAGAAAAAGACATAGATAAACAAATGCGAGATAAAAGTGAACTAAGAATCCTTGGAGTAGGATAACCCAAACGAAAATGCCATAGTGATAAATTCTCCTATTTTGCATGAAAAATTAAATTTTTGGAATGCATGGTAGATGTGGATAGAGTAGAAGTACTGAGAATAGGGTAGAGACCATTGATGCTTTCACTAGTATACAAAGTTCGGACGATGATTTTATACTGAATGAGGAACCAGTCATTATAAAAAATGAAAATGCAATTATTATCAAGACAAAATTTATGAACATATAAGAGATTTGCAGCAAGTTGCGGAGCATGAAGTATTTTAGAAAGATTAAAGGTATGAGAGGGAGTTGAGAGTTTACGTATTTTGAATATTTAATGGTTGGTCATTTTCCACTGTGACAGTTTCCTCACCATTATAATTGTGGGATAAATTGAGATTTTCCAACTCATTCATCATATGAACGTTACGTCCATTGTCAGATAACCAGAAATTATTAGTATTTTCAGTAGAAAATTGAGAATTCATAGAGTTTACCACCATTACCTCTAATTGAGAAGGTGGATGTCTGCGTTGATAAGAGAAATTCATGCGATTATAGCAATCGAAAGCTCCATGACCCAATTTTTTATATATTTGACAAAAAATACGACCATTTAATCCAGAAAAATTTTCAGGCCCAAAGTCAGGCCCAATAATACCACACGAATTTGGATGAGAATTATTTGTTGGGTTAAAATGAGATTGTGGGCGAAAAGGGCCAAAATTATGGTTGTTGGGCCAAAAGTGAGATGGGCTGAAGAGAGGTCCACTCCCACGGGTATGAGAATTGTGGTCATAAAATGAATTAGAAGAGAAATTAGGGTTGCCCAATCTTCTTCCTCGTCCGCGGCAGCCTGTTTGTGAAGAAAGGTGAAAATTGTACACTGTTGTCATGGCGATGGGAATAGCTTCAATGGCAGACGATTTAGCGATGGTGGATTCTTCTGAGATGAGTAGAGTGTGAAGTTCTTCAAGAGACATGGTACCACTTCAAGTCCTGATTGATGTACGAAAAACATTGAAGGATGCGAGAAGGCCATTTAAGGTATTAACTAAGATTTCTTCATCTTCTAGAGAGACAGAGGCGACAAAGAGCTTATTAACAAGGGCTTTTAGTGGAGAAGTGTATTGTTCGATGGTTTCAAAAGGATTTTTCTTTATGGTGTAAAGAGAAGATATAATATCTAGAATATTGGATCGAGTATTGGAAGAGTATCGCTTTTCTAGGGAGAACCACGCTTTGGATGAGGGTGAGCCGACGACATGAGCAAGGACAGAAGGTGATAAAGGGTCAATGTGACCAAAGAGGGAATGGGCTTTGAGGATTGAAGAAACTTGGTATTTTCATAGAACATAGTTGGTGGAGTCTAGACGAAGGGGAACAAGGTTGCAAATATTGGATAGTAAGAAGAGAGTGGAAGTAGGAACAAATTGATTTTGTGGTGTTACATCTGTGGGGATGGGATTAGGAGGAGTTTCAGTGGAGATAGGATCAAATTGATAGCTGGAGGTGGCCATTGAAGAGGTATTAAGAAGAAAAAACATTATTTTGAGGTATGCTTTGATACCATGAAAGTACTGTAGAGAGTTGTATTGAACTTGCTTTATTCTTTTCATTGATAGATGTAAATATTTATTTCTTTTCATTGATAGATGTAAATATTTATACATAATACAATGAGATAAATATGATAAAATATAATAAAAGATAACTTACAATTAAGAACTTAATTACATGAGAAAATATGAGATCTTGATTTATTTCCTGATAGAAAATAGTTATCAAACACAAAACCTATTTTAATATTTTTAATTCATATAAATATAGCTAATTTAAGCGCAACTCAACTCGTTTATGCATACACTCTTAATTCAAAAGGTCAGGGGTTTAAATTTCCAAAGTTATTTTTTATAAATAATATATATAATCAATAAAATGATTGCTATTAAAAAATTGTATTTGTATATCTTCTCAACTATACAAAGATGGTAATAGCCTTCATTTGCTTAACTATACTTGAATTGCATAGCTATATACTTGAATTTGATATTAAAAGTAGAGTTTGTACACAAATACAAATACATCACAGTTTAGAACATTGTAGAGAAAAATAAAATTCAATATGTAACATATCTGAATGGAATTAAACAAGTGTACATCACATAGAGACAATGATATACAGTGTGTGTGCCTACAGACAATTTAATTGGAGGTGCCTCTGCTTTAATTTTGTATATATGATGCCCCCAAAAATTCAGCTTTTTACTCTTCAGGACTTCATGTTTGCTTTATTTAAAAATGGCCCCCAGAAGCAGATAATAACACAGAATTATTGGGAAGGCAATCAAGATTCCAAACACCACCCTTTACACAAAGATTAACACACAAAATATAGATATAAATACATTAGGGATATCAACATATATACATATACAACAAAATATCATATCATAGATATAAGTTAAGTTATTAAATTGAATTATTCTACTTAAATTTTAATGGAGTTTCCTGTTTTCTCTCTATATACACATACTATACATTAGGGAATCCAATTTAAACAAGAGTTCAAATTAATGTATTTGGATCTAATATTATTTATAAATTAATGTATTTATATATATATATATATATATATATATATGTTTACATTATTTTTCTTAAAGAAATAATAGTGTATAATTAAGTAAATTGGATTTATATTTTATATGCATATTACGTTTATTAATCTTTTTAAATGTAATTTTATATTTTTAATTTTGGGACAATCCAGATTTTAAGAAAAAAAATTATTTATTTTTAATTATATTTAAACATTCTTAGTATCTATTTAAATAAGGGACATTTTTAAGTATGACATATTTAATCAAAATATTTACAAAATACAGTAAATTTTTATATTTTATTAATGATAGACATCGATAAACTTTTTTGATCAATGTCTATTAGTGCATTTAATAAACATTGATAGACTTATATCGATGTCTATCGGTGTCTAGTTTATCAATGTCTATCATTGATAGAATCTGATATTTTGCTATATTTTGTAAATATTTTCAACAGTTTCGTCATTTTCAATAATTTTTCTTTAAATAACTATTGTTACCAAAGGGAGCAATTAATAAAAAAAGTCGTGGTTTGAATTCCCACCTATTTATGAAACAAAAAGAATATTTACAAAATATAACAAAATTCATCGAACTCTACAATCCGTTTGAATATTTTGTAAATAGCTTCATTTTTTTTTGCTTAAAATAGTAAAATATTGAAATTATTTACAAATATAGTAAAAATCATCAAACTCTATATAATCTACTTAATTATATATATATATATATATATATATATATATATATATATATTGTTAATACTTTAATTCTTTGTGTCATTCATATATAACAATTCTTCTATTTCTAATTGCATTTGTTAAAAGAAAGAAACTAAAAATGAAGTTGGCAGTTATAATTATTTGTAAGTATAGAATAATTTTGAACTTTTGAATTTAAGAAATCAATAAATATATGTTAATTACTAATGAGTTATATGTTTGTCCACTGCGGTTTAATATTTATCATTAAACATGGATTGTAGGATTGATTTATATACCAAATGTTAATTACCCAACTTTTAAGTTTAAATTTATCATTGCTTGTTGATTTAGAAGTCTTAACCATACCCTAATCTTTTAATTAATGCAATGCATATAAAAAAAAAATTGCTAAGAAAATGTAGTAATAATTTTGGATGAAATGAAACACTTACGAAGTACTAATTACGTTTGGATGAACATTGTATTCCTTAGCCAATACAAAGGAAACAACTCCTTGAGGAAAAGCAGCCTAACACACAA
>JBBPDI010094823.1:0-11500 GCA_037974545.1 Cucumis variabilis | reverse complement strand
TAGTTTTGTGAATGAAAAATGAGAAAGGAAGAAAAAGGAAATAAGAGGTTTTGTGAAAATAGGGGAAAATGGAATACAAATAGGGTGAGATGAGAGACAAATGAAATATTTTTTTGGGAAGTGAAAAAATGAGGGGAGAAAGAGAAGGAGAAAGAATTCCATAAATTAATTTTTAGGGTTTTTTTAACTTAAGGGCAATATAGACTTTTTCTAGTTAATTTGTCCTAAAAGTTATCTTTTTAAAAATCCATCCCAAAACTCTTTTTATCCTTCAAAATTATCCTTTTTTTGGTAATTTCCCGAGAAGAAGAAGGCGTATCGCGAGTATCGAGAGAGAAAAAAAATTTGGGAAAAAAAGATTTTTCTTAAATGAAAAAATTACATATTTAAACTGATTTTTTTTTAATGTTTTAAACCTTAAAAAATAATACCTTTTTCGAATGATTTATTAAACTTTGAAAAAAGTAATAGACTTTTTGGAAGATTGTATTTAACCTTTGGAAAACAAAATACTTTTTATTAAGATTCTATTTAACCTTGAAAAAATTATATTTTTTTTTAAGGTTTCATTTAATTTTGAAAAAAATAAGATCTTTTTAAAGGTTTTATTTAACATTGAAAAAAAATACGATTTTTTAAGGTTATTTATTATTCTTCGATAAAACAATAAATATTATCAAACGTATGTTCAACACCTTCGATAAAATGTACATATTTTTCAAAGGTTTTTATTATTTTTCGATAAAAAAATATATTTCTCAAATGTTTTTTTCTAAACCTTAAATGAATGTATTTCTTTTTTAAAAGTTTTTTATAGCCTCCCAGAAAAGATGGTCAAAATACCTCCACTTTCTTGTAGTGTTAGTTTCAATATTCCACATATGCAGAAGACATATAGTACCAAATCCATAACAAATAAATATACATTTGCATACTAAATAATTTTTCTTAGAATGTTTAACTCGAAAATGTACCCAAACATTTTGTAAAAGATCTATAATATATATAACCTATATATCTATCCGTCATTTTTTCAAATAAAACAGAACCCAAGGGTAGCAAAAATTGAATAAGCCAAAATTGAGAGTGTACCCACCAAACCTTGGGTTTTGAAGTCAAAGAACATGCACAAAAAGAGTACCAAAATCAGTACATGCAATAGATTTTGAGAATAAACATGAACCCTTGAATTATTCCTATAAAACTTATAATATAAATAATAGTTTCATTTTCAAACATAAACGATGTTGGATTTATGTTCTAAAAACTCGTAAAGTAATAAACATAAACGTCATTAATAAAATGTTATATTTATAATTTCAATAAAATATTTTTAATTATTAGTTTTGTCTTAATAAACTTATATCCTAAGTTGTTTGATGAGTCTTGAGCTAAATGTAAAGACATATAGGGATCAATGTTTGGGATATAACTTAAAGGATGTATAATATAGGGATAAGGTTGGGTATCCTATTCTGATAACATTATGGATACGAATCACTTTGTATTTGATACAAATGAGATAATTCAACGTGTTCATGTAGATGACATGTGAGTGAGGATATCTTATGCAATTATTTTGCATAAGGTCAGACCATGAAATAACAACCATTAGATGTAACTTCATTAACTAGTTGGGTTTCTATTTCACTAGGATGATCTAGGTAACTTAGTTTTAATCTTGAGTGTATTATGAATTCTTATTTGTGAGGGTTGTCCTTTGTTTGTACGAGTGAGAGTGGTCAAATTGTTGACATAATAACATTATTATTTTGGGGTAAGACTGCCTGAATAGCTGGAAACATAATCATACAAGATGAAATTCACTTTTTTTCGATTTAGGGTAAGTAGGTGAGCGTTCCTTTAAATATATGGTGTCTTTGAGACTTGAACAAAGGGTCTTAACCTCTCTATTGTCAAATGAGAGGTTTCTGTTTATTGGTTGGACCATAAACAAGTTGTTCATTAGAGGAGCACTGGTATTCAAGGACTAGAAGTAACTTATGGATAAAATGGTAATTTAACCCAACTAGTGTTGTGGACACTTGTAAAGGACTAACTTAAACTTACTGTTAATGGTCTTTATCCGTGAACACAGAAATATTTCTACAATGAGAAAAGTTCAACTGTGAATCTATAGTGGAGGGTACACACACAGTTAACGAATATTGATTAATGTGGTTAATGAGTTTAGTTAATTAATCCCATATCAGTGTAGTTGTTGATCTATAGGTCCATTGTCACGCCCTGTACCAATTTACTTAACACACCATAATTTATACTTAAGTAAATACCAGGCAACGGAAATAAAATTAGTAAACTTCTCTTATTAACTCAAACCCAAAAGTTTCTACAACAATACAGGACAAGATACAAATTCTCACAACAAGAGAAATAAATAAATGTCAAATGCCTTCACAGACTTCAGTCTTCAATGATCGTTTAGCTCCTTGACCTGATCGCCTACCTTTTCAAACACGATCGCTTAGCATCCTAAACGATCGTTTACCTTCGATCTCTTACCTGTCTACCCGATCGCTTACCTTTCTAAAAGATCGTTTACCTCTTACAACCTGAGGAAGGAAAACTTAAAAGGTAAGACAAAGGACTTAATGAGTAATGCTTTTAAAACCTTTTGGGAATACAATTTATAAATCATTTTCGTTTAAAACATAAGCTTAGTGCCTAAATTCTACAACACATTTCAAATCTCATAAATACACATTCATTTCACTTATTCCTTTCACCAAGAAATGAACCATTCTCGTGCATGGTCTACTGTGATAGCCTTTTCATCAACAACATCCTTGAGAATTTAACGATCATTGTTGCTTAGCCTTCCTGGTGCAATACGCATCTTTTATGCATTTTCCTGTCTCATTGCACCATGTAGGCCTTCACTACATGGTTGCCTTTACTGCACATAGTAAATAGCTCATTGATAGGAATAATACCAATGGTTTACTCTCTCAAATAAAATTTACAATACAATCGATAGAACATGAATCTTTAACTTTAAAACATAACATTAAAGCTTTCTTTCAAATCATACTTTTCTGTAAACGTAAACATGCATTACATGACACATGAAACATGAAACTTAGAAAGCAAAGCTTTTGAAAACTATAATCATTTGGAAAAATCACTCACTATACTTAAGTTCCCCTCTTTGTTCAGAACTCTTCTTCAGTCTTCTTCTTACTTAACGAACCTCTAGATTTTGCTTTTGTAAAATCTCATAATAATTCTCCTTTCCTTTTGTCCTTTTCTCTTGTTAATACTAAACCCTAAGTTGGATTGGTCATCTCTTAAACTCATATAATTTTGTCAACTCCTGCTTAATTAAGTTTTGAGTTTTTGTGTGCCATGACACCTGAAACATTGATTTAATATATTATAATACTTTTACCGACATAACCCCGAGGACTTCTTCAACCCTCATATATGATCGTTTAGATTTCTACACAATCGTCCAACCTTCTACATGATCATTTAACCTCTTATACAATCGTTCAATCCTCATATAACATGATCATTTATCCATTTACATGATCGTTTTCTTCTTATCCGATCGTCTATCTATTTTACTCGACCATTTAACTTCCTACAAGATCATTTACTTTATTATACGATCGTTTAACAAAAATATTCTTTTTCAAAACTTTTATTTAGGCACGGGTCTTACCTTTATTTAGTTCCCTTCCTAGCTCGTAGTGGGTAATGAGGTTTAGTTTATGTTGGATGTAATTTGAAATGCTCAAATTATCTTTGAAAATTAAAATAATGTATGGCGATACATGATAATGTAAAGTTTATATTTTAGTTAAACTTTATTATATAAATTTAATTTTGAATATGATTTAAAATTAATTTAGGATAGAATAATGTATTTGAATGAGTTCAAATATTAATTTTAATGTGAATTAGATTCATATTAAAAATATATATTAAAATTTAATTAATAAACGATATACATTAAAACTATAGGTTTTGAGAGATTTGTATATATGAATATGATTCAAAATTAGATTAAATTAAATATAAGATATTTAATTTAACAATTAATTAATTTGATAATCAATTAATTGTTTAGTTTAATTATAGGTTAATTTTCATAAATAAAACAAAACACCAAAATATTTACGGCCCGTCTAACAAAATCAAAAAGGCCATGAAGCCGATAAAATATTTTCATAAATTTCGAATTTTTCCTTTTGATATTGCAGACAACTTTTTACTTTTTTTTCTTCTTCTTCTTTGCGATTTATTTTGCTCCACTTCATATTATTAATTTCTTCATACTATTACTTCTTCTTATTAT
The DNA here is from genome assembly GCA_037974545.1 of Cucumis variabilis. Lineage (NCBI taxonomy): Eukaryota > Viridiplantae > Streptophyta > Magnoliopsida > Cucurbitales > Cucurbitaceae > Cucumis > Cucumis variabilis. The sequence goes on along the minus strand of JBBPDI010094823.1, from coordinate 7,179 downwards.
TATTTCCATGTGTTCTTGTTCGTGATTTCTTCATTTCCTCCTCTAGAATTTCTTCCTTCTTCGTCGTATCACTCATATATTTTCTTTTTCAAATCTAAACGATCGTGAACGATCTTGGTACACATTTCTGTATTAAATATAAATGACCTTGGTACATGATCGTGAACCAAGATCGTTAAGCATTGATATAAGATCATGTACCAATATCTAAACGATTGTGTACCAAGATCTGAATGATCGTATACCAAGCTTTTCGCGTGCGTGTGTGGCCGATTAATCACAGATATTTTTTGTACTTCGAACTGTGGGCCTATGGGCTTTTTCCTTTTTCAACATTGTTCTATACGGTATAAATATTTTTGTGTTTTATTTTATTTTTGAAAAATTCGACAAAATATTTATACTGTATAGAACAATTTTGAAAACGAAAAAATCCCACAGGCCCACAATGAGGAATACCAAAAATACCTCAATCAACACGTGATTAATCGATCACACACAGACGTGTAATTCTTCTTCTAAATTATCATGATACTCAATCGTGTAGGAAATGATATACGATCGTGTAAGCAGTGTTAACATGACCATGTAGCGATGGAAAAAATGCTTCAAATCTAAACGATCGTGTTGACCATGATAAATGATCGTGTTGATTATGATAAGTGATTATAGATCATATCCACACAATCATGTACTTTTTTTAAACGATGAAACAATAATTTCAAATTTAAACGATCGTGTTGACCATGCTAAATGATCGTATTTTGATTATGATAAGCGATCATTTAGATCATATTCACACGATCGTATAGTTCTTTTTAAACAAAGAGAAAAGGATTTCAAATCTAAACGATCGTGTTGACTATGTTAAATGATCGTGTTGACTTGGTAAGCAATTATTTAGATTATATCAAAGTGATATTTAATGATCTTGATATTATGGAAGAAGAGCTGGAAGAAAGAAAGAGAAGATGAAGAAAGAAAGAAAAAGAAGATGAATACAAACAGAAGAAAAAAAATTTGGAAGAGAAGCTAAAAAAAACCTGGAAGAGAAGATGAATAAATGGTAAAAAAGAAGAAGAAAAAGAAGTGACGAATCGTCCGCAATATTAAGGGCAAATATGAAATTTATGGAAATATTTTACCGCCTTTATGAGCTTTTTTTTTTGTTACAAGAGCTATAAATATTTTGGTTTTTTGTTACATTTATGAAAATTAACCAATAAATAAAGTAACTCCCTTATGTAGAAGTTACTAAAAATTGTGGAATAATTCACACGTTCTCCCTTATTCCTCACCTTTTTTCTATGTATACATGCTAAAAAAAGACGGTAGGGGAAGAAATTTGTTAGCTTGATGGCTTCATCATTTTTTGAAATGAAAAAGAAAATATAGGTGATCTCATATAATTCTCTATGTAAAAATTCCGTTCCAATTTTGATTCCTACAACCCAGAATCTCAATTGCTCAGATATTAGGAAGGTTTCCAAGTACAAACACTTGAACGTGTACTTATTGTTTTTCTCTAGGATGACTCTATTTTTAAAAAGCATGCTTAGCTTTTAGGTTACAATAATTTAATTTCTGTTATTTCTTTTATGTATTTTTTTAAATCTCAATTAAATTTAAGTTTAATGGTTCTATTAATTACTTTCGCGACAAATGACTCTTATCACTTCAAACAACGATAAGTTGATTGATACATTATCAATTGAAGAACCTTCTCCAGGTCGACATTCTGGTTTTTCCTCAATGATTTTTAAATCCTCATTAATGGGTTGATTTTTGTTCAATGTACTCGTGAGAATGATTTTCGCAATTCCTTTTGTGTTTGAATTTTAATAATAAAAAGGCATCTATAGAGACAATTTTCCATCAAAGTTTTGATTAATATTTTAATTTATTAGGCTACTTAATTATGAAAAAAATATAGGGCATCCATGAGGTCTATTTACTCAGATATAGGGTATAATTTCCATGCACTAATCCTCGAATTTGACCCAAGTCTGGCTAATTCAATTAAATAGTTTTTCCTGATATTTTATATGTATGAAAATTAAACGATATTACAAATTTAAATACCATTTTAGTTCATGTATCGTTAAATTTTAATCTTCGGATTTTTAATTAGTTGTAATTAAAAAAATATTTAACTTATTGTTTATAATGATTTTTGGAAAAATATTTTTATTTATTAACATCTTCACTCTAAAATTTGAAAACATTTTTTAAATTATATTCTTTTTATTTAGTTTAATAATTAACAATGAAAGACTAAATTTAGACTTATTGATTAAGTTTTGTACTAAAATTGTTTTTCTTATTATGAATTAAGAAAAAATATATGCATTATGTGTAGCTCATAATTAGAATTATTTTTCTTCAAACAGATGTAAAGTGGATTAACAATTAAGCATAAAGGAGTAACTGCCTAGTATATATTTTTTGTTTTTTTATCTTTATCTCTCTGTTACATCAAAACCTAATCTTAAATATTAATAAAGCTGAATACAACTAAAAATGTTTTTGAAAAAAAAAGAAAAAAAAAAACAAACTCAAAAAGTTTGAGGAAAAAATAAAAAGTTAAAATGAAAATTAAAGAATAAAATGTCTCAAAAAGTTGATTCTCTCTTTAGTTGTGCCTTGGATATAATACCAACAAATTCTTTGTAATCGAGTGATCAGTGAATCAAATGAAAAGCATAGCTTCTAAAAAAGAAAAGAAAAGAAATAGAAAATAACGCCTAAAATAATGATTGATAATAAATCTTTTATCAAATGGGCTAAACATTAAGAAAAATGATAGTAAACAGATCAACAAAATAATCTAAAAAAAAGCTGTAACACAACTTTTAAATATTTTTATATAGAAAATGTTCACCACTCAATTTCTAAAATTCTTTCAAGTTTCAAATATGTTCTTTGGTAAACTCGTTTGTATCATTGATAGTAGCTACTAGTGATAGTAATTATGACACATTTCTTAAATTCAAAGTTATCATTGATATCCATCGATAGTTTCTAGTTGCTATTAGTTGATATCATTGATAGCTGTCATTATGGATAACAACTGATAGCATCTATCATTAATACAAACGAGTGGAACTAATACAATCAGTGATAGCAGTGATTAATAGTAATAAAAGCTATCATTGATACAATTCATGAATAACATTGATGGCTGTCATTAAGGATAACAACTTACAACAATTATGTAAATTCCCAAAAGTTAAGATAATTTAGAAGTTAATTATCTTAGTTTTATTTAATTATGTTTAATTTACTGGGTGTTATTTTGAGAAAAAAATTGAGTGAGAATTATTTGATTTTGTCAAAATATAAATTAATTAAATATTTAACTGAATAGATATTTAATTAATTAGAGGATTTAGATTTTTGATGTTTTACTCAGAATTAAATTAAGTTGTATATGAGGTTTTAATTAAAGCTGTGAATTTAAAAAAAAGTTTGGGTAATTATATATAGAGAGAGATAATTTGATAGGAGTGAAAATAATTATATTTGTAAAAAATATAATTATTTGTAAAAATATAATTATTTATTGGAATGTGATGACTCAAAGAACATTTGTTGAACACTGATGTTACCATTTTCTTCAAGGTCATGTGTATAGAAGAGTTTTGATGAGATATGCTTTGTTCTATCTCCTTTTATATACCATCATTTAATTTGTATTATACATGCACTATTGTCCTCAAATAATACTGTTGGTGCACAACATTGTTGAAAGAAAAACCAAATGTTTCTTGAATATGATGAATCATTGACCTTAACCATACACATTCTCTACTAGCTTCGTGAATTGCAAGAATTTCTACATGATTCGATGAAGTGATCGTAATGGTTTGCTTTCCAGATTGCCAAGATATAGTAGTTCCTTCACATGTAAACAGATAACTTGTTTGAGATCTTGTTTTGTGTGAGTCAGATAAATATCCAACATCTGCATAACCCACTAGATCAAAGTTTGATTTGTTTGAATAAAACAAACCCTTATCAATCGTCCCTCGAAAATAACGAAATACCTGCTTAACTCCACTCCAATGTTTTTTTGTTAGAGAAGAACTATATCTAGTCTCGTGTTATTAATAAGATGCATTAGTGGACCTATTGCACTAAGGTTTGGTTCTTCAGGACTAAGTAATTCTTCACTATCTTCTCGAGGTTGAAAGATATCCTTTTTCACATCTAGTGATCCAACCACCATTGGGATGTTCAATGCGTGTGATTTGTCCAGGTAGAATCTTTTTAAAATCTTTTTTGTATATGTCGATTGATGAATAAAAATTCCATCGGCTAAATGCTCGATTTGCAAGCCAAAGCAAAAAAATTTTTTGCCAAGATCTTTTATTTCAATTCCTTTTTGAGATATTTTATTGACTTTGAAAGCTCTTCAGAACTTCTAATTATATTTAAATCATCAACATATACAACTATAATAATAAATCCCGACTGTGATTTCTTAATAAAAACACATGGATAAATTGGGTTATTTTGATAACATTCTTTCAATAAATATTTATTTAAGCGATTGTATCATATTCGTCCTGATTGTTTCAATCCATATAATGATCTTTGTAATTTGATTGAATATAATTCTCTAGATTTTGAATTATATGATTCAGGTATCTTAAATCCTTCAGGGATTTTCATATAGATTTCATTTTTCAAAGATCCATACAGTTATGTTGTAACTACGTCCAAAAGATGCATATCAAGCTTTTCACATACAGTTAAACTAATTAAATATCTTAATGTAATAGCATCCACTACAGGAGAATATGTTTACTCATAACCAATGCCCGATCTTTGAGAAATTTCTTGTGCAACAAGTCGTGCTTTATATTTAGTGACCTCATTATTTTCATTTCTTTTACGCACAAATACTCATTTAAATCCCACAGGTTTTACACCTTTACGTGTATGAACTACAGGTCTAAAAACTTCACGTTTCGAAAGTGAGTTCAATTTTGCTTGGATGGCTTCTTTCCACTTGGGCCAATCCTATTACAACATTCGTCAACAGATGTAGGTTCATAATCCTCATTTTCATCAATGATATTATGTGCAGCATTATACACAAATATTGTCCATAAATACATCAATTCTATTCCATCTTTTTCTTGTCATGGTATAATTTATCGAGATCTCATTGTTATATACTTAAGTCTCTTCAACATTTTTACCATTAGTTATGTTCAGAACTTCTTTTTGGATATTTCTCTTGTCAATTATGTCATTTCGACTATTGATCACTTTTCTTTTTTAAAGGATCTTTATCCTTTGAACCTATTGGTCTACCACGCTTTTGTCGCAACACGGATTCATCAACTTGCTGAATTGGGATTTCAATTTTAGATGGAGTATTTGCAGCTGGAATATATGATTTGATCACTTTCTTAGTATCTGTAAATGCATATGGCATTTGGTTTGCTACACTTTGTAAATAAATTATCTTTTGAACTTCTAGTTCACATTGCTTTGTACGAGAATCTAAATGATACAATAACGATACATTCCAGGCAATTTCATTTTCAAACTTCTTAATTCATCCCCCTAATGTTGGAAAAGTTGTCTCGTTAAAATGACAATCAGCAAATCGTGTAGTAAATACATCGTCGGTTAGGGGTTCAAGATATCTAATAATTGATGGGGATTCAAATCCAACATATATTCCTAACCTTCTTTGAGGTTCCATTTTAGTACATTGTGGTGAAAAAATTGGAACATATACTACACAATAAAAAATTCGCAAATGAGAAATAATTGGCTCATGGCAATAAGCTAATTGTACCAGGGAGTACTTATGATAAGATGTTGGTCTTATGCGTATAAGTGACGCTGCATGCAAAATAGCATGACCCTATACAGATAATGGAAGCTTTGCTCTCATAAGTAATGGTCTAGCAATCAATTGTAAACGCTTGATAAATGATTCTGCCAAATCATTCTATGTATGAACATAAGCTACATGACGTTCAATATTTATCCCAATTGACATGCAATAATTATTATATGCTTGGGATATAAACTCACCAGCATTATCAAGTCGAATGTTTTTTTTTATTGTATAATTAAGAAACAGTGCTCTTAATTTGACTATTTGAGCAAGTAATCTTGCAAATGCAAGGTTTTGACTTGATAATAAACACATATGTGACCATCTACTTGATGCGTCAATTAAAACCATGAAGTATCTAAATGGTCCACTTGGTGGATTAATAGGTCCATATATGTCACCATGAATTCGTTTTAAGAATGTAGGTGACTCAATTCCCACTTTTGTTAGTGATGGCCTAATAATCAATTTTCCTTGAGAGCAAGCAACACATGATAATTCATTGGATTGAAGAATCTTCTGGTTTTTCAGCGGATGTCCATGAAAATTTTCAATAATTCTTCTCATCATTATTGACCTTGGATGACCCAATCGATCATGTCAAACAGTAAACATATTTAAGTTCATGAACTTCAAGTTCATGATTGCATATGTTTCAATTACTTGTATATGAGTATAATATAATTCAAAAGAAAAAGCAGGCAGTCTTTTCGATATACGCTTTTAATGTGAAACAATAAATGTAATATAAAGATATTCTATATTATTTTTATTGTTAGTTTGAACATGAAAACCATTTTGACGTATATCTTTGAAACTAAGTTTCTTTTTTACTTACTAGAGAACAAAAAATTATTAATTGTAAATTTTCTTCCTCTAGGCAAAATAAAGTTTGCTTTACCAAAACCTTCAATCAAGTTTGTAGAACCTAATATTGTATTGACATTTACTTCAAGCATTGTCAATGTAGAAAAATGCTTTTTACTTTTAAGTATTGTGTGCGTAGTTGCACTATCTGCCAAACATAAATCTTCATTATTCACATTTGAGTCAGACAAAATATGAGAAATGTCCATAACTCTTCATTAAAAAAAATTATAATAAGTCTCACAGTAAAAAAAATAAAACCAACGTCGAAATATAAATAATTTAAATAAATTGGAAAACGTTGAACAGAGAAAACACCAAAACATAGTGTAAATATCAGTTTTGGACATTATCATAATTAAATGAAGTATTTGTTACTCCTTCATTGACATCAGTTTTCTCTTCAGGAGACTAAAAAAAATCAGCAACATCCAAATGTGTCATATTCGAAG
>JBBPDI010094815.1:0-11501 GCA_037974545.1 Cucumis variabilis | reverse complement strand
AAGTAATCAAAGTATTAACTTTAATATTTTGGGTTTCATATCAAATTGATACAAGGAGCCCATATAGTCAATTCGAGTTGGATGAAGTGCGAATGAACCTTGTTGAATTTTTGGGTGGCTACATTTGATTATGGTGATTATATTTTGGGTTAGATAAACAAGTTTTGTTGATACTGGATATGGGTGTGATATTTTGTGGATATACTTGATGTAGATAGGTGAATTAGTTGTTTTGATATTTTGTTGATACACCTATAGTTAGGCTACACATAGATGGAAAGTTTAGGCTATTGTTAGAAATTTAGGCTAACTATATGTATGTATATGGTTCATTGATATATATATATATATATATATATATATATATATATATATATATGCAATATGTTAAAATATTGTTAGTTCTTTGATGGAAAAAGTTTAGTTGATTCAATTGTTCAATTAATGTGTACTTTAGCACATTTATATGTGTACTCTTTTTCTTTACTTATATACGTTCGACATTGTTGAACTTCAAAACAAGTACAAGATCAATTATGGGGATATTTTAAAATATTAATTTTTTATTTAAAAAAAAACTTGACATGCAAAACGTGTCAAGAGTAAATAAATTCTTGACATGTAGAAAATGTCAACAAATCTTATATATTTGATGTTTATAAACTGTTAAGTATAAGTTTACTTGACGTGTAAACCTTGTCAAACAAAAATCTCTTATTCTTGACACAAGATTACTTGACGCGTAAAAGCTAAGCATGCTTTTTATTTAAAAGATACAGAGAAGTCAACAAAAGTAAGTTATGTGTATCTTTTAAATAAAAGCTAAATAAAAATCATGCTTAGCTTTTATTTAGAATTTTAATTCTAAAGTTTTGTCAATATACTAGTATTTTGGGATTTTCAAATTAAATTGAGTAATGGTTTTGTAAAATCTTTCACTGTCATAGGGTTTTTATCCCTTCAATTGGTATCAGAGCCATCTTAAATTTTAATTGGAAACTTTAAAATTTGCATTAGTTTTGGTGGGATTTTTGCATTATGAATGTGGTTTGCAATTGAATGTGTTCTATAAAATTTGGCCATAGATTTACAATTTTTTGGTATGATCATGTAAAGGCCCTTACGTTTTTAGACAATTTTACTTCTAAATCTTGTGAATTAGAGTCCAAAATTGAATTCTTTGTATTTGTTTTAGAAAAATGGTACCAAATTCGCCTAAAACGGACCACCGAAAGGCCTCCAATGGAAGAATTTTTGAAGTAGCACTATATCGAGACAAAAAAAGATATTGCATGCCTACAAGTGTGATAGGACTGATGTCATAGTGACATCACAGTGACATCAACAGCTGAGGAAAAGAGAGAATAAGAATTTTTTCGTGTATGGTGAGATTCGAACCTGTGAAATGTCGGACGCACACGCACGAAGAAGTTGCCACGTGTCACCGATTTGGAGGCTTGGTGGCTCAGATCCTTCGTTTGGTGGATCGAGCAGCTCTGAAGCTTTTTTATGGACCGATTCTTCCTTTTTTGGACTGGGTCATGGTTTTTGGGCGCATTTTGAAGGTTTTGAGAGCGATTTTGAAGCTTTGGAAGCAATTTTATGATATTTTTAGGCTTTATTAAGGGGCATTTTTAAAAATAGCAAAATAAATTAAAATATTTACAAGCTATAGCAAAATTTTGGATTCTATCACTGATAATCTTCTATCAATATAGCATATCAATGACTATCAGTGATAGAATTTGCTATAGGTTGTAAATATTTTGTAAAATCTATTACTTTTAAAAATTTCCCCTTAATTAATATAATTTATTGCTTTATTTTATCCTAGGCGTCAATTTTACAGGTTCAATTGCCATTTAAATGATTTAAGGATGTCATTTAGATAAATCTCACCTTAGGATAAGCATGTTCATGCATTTTTATATATTATTATAATATATGTTTTTAATGCATGATTTTGAATTTCAAGAGTTATTTAAAGTATGTTGATACTTTAAATATATGAAATTGGATAAGCATAATGCATGACATTATTTAGTTAAATCAAATTTGTTATATTTAAATAAATTTCTTATGTATGCTTGGTTGATTTTCATGATTTTTTAATATAATTGTTATATTAATGTAATGTTTTGCATGTTGTATGGTTTATTTTTTAAATTAAAATTTATTTTAATTAATTAAACCATAGTATGCATATTATAGGACTAATTAAGTAATTTTATAATAGTTATAAAAATTTGATAATTAGAAACTGTCAACCTATAATAAAGAGTTACATGCAAACATAGGACCTTAGGATTAATTTGATTTAATTTTAAATTGTTTAAAATTAAATGGACTTGAGATCACATTAATTCTAATAGGTTTAGAATTATGTCCTTTTTTTTTAGTTTAATGAAACTAAGTAGGATGAATTGGATTTAAGGTTATAAGAAAACTCTATCGGTAAAGTTCTGTCTAAGGCTGGAGGTACTTAAGTTGACAGTTTACAACCTCTTACCTGCAAATTGAGTCGGAACCCACGTTGAATTAATCTTATTCCTATTAGCATAAGATGCCACTAGGTAAATTAAATTGTTTAATACGCCTAGAAACCTTAAGAGTGAATAGGATTTAAGGTTATAAGGGAACTCTACTCGTAAAGTTCTGTCTAAGGCTGGGGGTATGTAAGTAAGGTTTAATGCACCTAGAAATTTTATAGTAAGGTTTTATTATAAGAGTTATATTAAGAATTGACTTAGATAGATTCATTTATCCAGAATTTAGCTAAGTACAACAAACCTTAAATTAATAGAACATTTTAGTGGGAGAAAAATGATATATATGATATATCAATTTTTAGCTCTTACGTCCCTAAGAGTTTACCCGTGACATTCATACTCGACTTTGTGTTGCCTTGAGAGCGACCTTCATTCGAAGAGTGTTTGTATGAGTCAATAACAAGGTGAATAGGGGAAATGTTCGTAGTAAGTGGGAGAAGGACGCATGTCAACACATCCTTCGGTCTCTTACATTAGGTTGCACCATGAGATTTCAATGATCTGCATATGTGTCATTTTAGCGCGACCATTTCTTCGGAGGGTCTGATTGTAGAAGTCGAAACAACGAAAATTCCAAAAATGGATAGAGTTTCTTAGGTTAATCTTCAATAGTTGTCTTTTCTATCGATAGCCTGTTGAAGCATACCTTTAGGCTCTGAAAGTGGTAGGGTCACACTTACGGGATGAATTAAGTTAGTTAGTGAATCCTTGAATGAACAATGGTAGCTAAGAACTATAGGAATATGAGTTATTCAGGTATTAGTTATTAGCTGAGATTGTCTCAATTCAGGAGAGGAGTAGTTGATCACTCTTCAGTGGTTGTTGCTCTAAACTTCTGAAGTATCATTGCAAAAACTAAATTATTTGTTCAGTTAGTGTTCTTTGATTGCTTGTATTTGCTGAATTGATTAGATTATTTTAATGGGTTAAGATAAAAATAACTAATACGGTTAATTGGTTGTTTTAGCATGTCTTCTTCAATCATTCAACTGCTTAAAAATAAAAATTTAACCGACGAGAATTATGCAACATGGAAGTCAAACCTGAATATGATTTAGGTTAATGATTTACGCTTCGTCTTAATGGAGGAATGTCCTTTTTTTCCCACTCGAAATGCATCTCAGAATGTCAGGGATACATATAATCGTTGGACAAAGTCCAATGACAAGACACACGTCTATCTTTTGTCTAGACTGACATACTAAGCAAGAAACACGAGATCATGGTGACTGCATGTCAAATCATGGACTCTCTTCAAGAGATGTTTAAGAAGAATAAAAAAGGATTTACTTGTCTTAGAAACATGTTTAGTGAAAAATGACCAAAATGTCTGGATACTTGATTCAAGAGCCACTAGCCATGTTTGCACTTCTTTAAAGGAAATTAGTTCCTTTAAGCGATTCGAGGAGGATGAGATGACTCTAAAGGTTGGAACGGGAGATGTCATTTCAGCTTGTGTAGTGGGAGATGTTGTCTTTTAAAAACAGATTCTTGTTTTTAGAAACTTGAACATAGTTCCTATGATTAAGAGGAATCTTATTTCTATTTTTTTGCTTATTGAACAATTGTACTTGGTTATTTTTCTTTCTTTAAATGAAGCGTTCATTTCTCAGAATAGTGTACATATTTGTTCGGTTAAGATTGAAGACAACTTGTATGTATTAAGACCTAACGAACAAAAAGCAATTTTAAATCATGAGATGTTTAAAACTGCTAATACTCAAAATAAAAGGCAACAAATTTCTCCTCATAACAATACATATCTTTGACATTTAAGATTAGGTCACATTAATCTCGATAGGATTAGAAGATTGGTAATGAGTGTACTTCTAAATGAGTTAGAAGATGATTCATCACCTTCATGAGAATCTTAAAAAAAAAAAAAGACTAAAAGACCTTTTACTGGAAAAGGTTATAGAGCCAAAAAGCTCATAGAATATACATCCAAACCTCTGTGGTCCAATGGATGTAAAAGCTAGAGGAAGTTTTGAATACTTCATCTCTTTTATAGATGATTATTCAAGGTATGATTATTTATACTTAATGGGGCATAAGTTTAAAGCTCTTGAAAAGTTCAATGAGTATAAGACTGAAGTTGAAAACCTATTAAGTAAAAGGATTAAAATACTTTGATCTATCAAGGTAGAGAGTACATGGATTTTAGATTTCAGGACTATATGATAGAACATGAAATCCAATTTCAACTTTTGGTACACCTCAACAAAATGGTGTATCAGAAAGGACAAATAAAACCTTGTTAGACATGGTTTGTTCAATGATGAGCTATGCTCAATTGCCTAGCTTGTTTTAGGGGTATGCAGTGGAGACTATAGTTCATATCTTGAACAATGTTCCTTCGGAGTGTTTCTGAAACACCTTTCAAGTTATGGAGACGATGTAAACCTAGTTTAAGTCACTTCAGAATTTGGAGTTATTCAGCTCACTTATTAGTGACAATTCCTAATAAGTTGGAAAATCATTCAAGATTATGTCAATTCGTTGGTTACTCTAAAGAAACGAGAGGTGGTATATTCATCGATCTATAAGAAAATAGAGTGTTTGTATCGACAAATGCTACTTTCTTGGAAGAAGACCACATGAGAGATCATAAACCATGAAACAAATTAGTATTAAGTGAAGCTACTTATAAATCAACAAGGATTGTTGATGAAGCTGGTCCCTCATCAAGAGTTTAGGAAACAAGCACAGTAGGTTAGTCTCATCCTTCTCAACCGTTGAGAAGGCCTCGACACAATGGAAAAATTGTATCACAACTTAATCTTTAATTGGGTTTAATCAAAACTCAGGTTGTTGTACCAGATGGTGGTATTGAGGATCCATTGTCCTATAAACAGACAATGAATGATGTAGACAAGGACCAATGGGTCAAAGCCATGGACCTTGAAATTGAGTCTATATACTTCAATTCAGTGTAGGAGCTTGAAGATCTACTTGAAGGGGTGAAACCTATAGGGTGAAAATGGATCTATAAGAGAAAGAGAAATTCAGCTAGAAATGTACAGACCTTCAAAGCCAGACTTGTAGCAGGGAATACCCAAAGGACAGGGTTGACTATAAGGAAACTTTTTCCCCTGTTGCTATGTTAAAGTCTATAAGGATTCTCTTGTCCATAGCCACTTTTTATGATTATAAAATATTGCAAATGGATGTCAAAACTGCTTTTCTGAATGGTAATCTTGAAGAGAGTATCATTATGTCTTAGCTCAAGGGGTTCATAATCCAGGGTCAGATGAAAGATTTGGGAGAGACACAATATGTTTTAGGGATCCAAATCATAAGGGATCGTAAGAACAAAATGCTAGCACTATCTCAGGTAACCTATATCAACAAATATTGGTTTGATATTTGATGCAGAACTCTAAGAAGGATTTGTTATCTTTTAGGCACGGGGTTCACTTGTCTAAGCAACAATGTCCAATGTCCTAAGACACTTCAAGAAGTTGAGGATATTAGATGTTTTTCTTATGCCTCAGCTATGGACAACTTATTGTATGTTATGCTCTACACTAGACCAGACATTTATTATGTAGTGGGAACAGTCAGTAGATATCAGTCCAACCCAGGCTTAGACCACTGGATGATAGTTAAAATTATTATAAGTATCTTAGGAGAATAAGAGACTACATGCTTGTATGGAGCTACGGATTTGATCCTTACAGGATGCACTGACTCTAATTTCTAAACCGATAAGGATTTTAGGAAATTCATGTCGAGATCAGTGTTCATCTTAAATAGGGGAGCTGTGGTATGGCATAGCATCAAGCAAGATGCAACAAAAGAGGATGCCCTAGTTTGGCTTAGGAAGGCTGAGATCGTCGCTACTTATGAAGCAGCAAAAGAAGCAGTTTGGCTCAGGAAGTTTCTGCATGATTTGGAAGTTGTTCCAAACATTAACATGCACATCACTTTATATTGTGATAATAGTGGTGCAGTAGCCAATTCTAAGAAGCCTCGCAGCCACAAACGAGAAAATCACATAGAAAGGAAGTATCATTTGATATAGGAGATAGTGCAACAAGGTGATGTGATCGTCACAATGATCGCTTGGGAGAACAACATTGTTATCCATTTACAAAGACTCTCACTGCTAAAGTATTCGAGGATCATTTACAAAGTCTAGGTCTACGAGATACGTACATTAGGTAACCTAGAGCAAGTGGGAGATGTGTAATGAGTATGAGGATGCCCTATTTTATTGTATTTGTATATATACGTTTTATGTAATATACTTGTAAATTTTACCATTTCAAATGTTAGAGGACTTCTTTATTATGTATATCCCATAGACTAGAGTTTTAGTCCAAGTGAGAGTTTGTTGGAATTTATATCCTAAAACTTATAGATTGTAAATATAATCCATTGATCGTTATTAACAAAGTATTATTATTGTAATAATTGTTATTGATTATATTATTAGTTTTGTCTTAATAACCCAAATCCAATAAACTAACATCCTAAGCTATTATATGAGTCTTGAACAGTATGTAGAGACATACAGAAATCAATGTTTGAGATCAGTTGGTGTTAGGAACACTCGTGAAGGACTTACTGTTATTGGTCTATATCTATAGACACAGAAATATATCTACAGTGAGAAGAGTTCAGTTGTGAGTCTTTAGTGGAGTGTACACACAATTAACAAATATCGATTAAGGTGGTTAATGAGTTTAGCCAATTAATCTCAGATCGTTGTAGCTTCTGATCTGTAGGCCTATTAGGTCCCCTTCCTAGCTCGTAAAGAGTAATGAGATTTATTTATATTGATTGTATTTTGAAATATTCAAATTTACTTTGAGAATTAGTTTAATGTATAGTGCTACATTATAATGTAAAGTTTATCAAACTTTATTATATAAATAGCGGGAAGCCGAAGTAAGACCAAACTGGGAGCATGTGTGCTACAGAAGGAGAAATTAATCTATCAAGAATTATATTCCGTGTCAAGCAAAAGACAATTGGGTGACGTTATTATCTTCTCTAACAAGTTTTCTTCCGAAGAAAGATACAATCAGCAGACATATCACATTTATCGTTATTGCTTTCTTTAATTAGTGGGGGTCCTGTCCCACTAAATTTAAATTTATCTCAAAAAAAAGATAAGATCTCAGAAAAAGCCAAAATAGGGGTCCTGTCCTGTCAACCATTCTGAAAATCCTTTGTATCTATTCAATTATTGTTGGACTACTGTGAAGATAATAGTGAATGTTAATAATTGTTGTGCAACAATTATTAATGATTCTTTCACTATAAATAGCAGTTGGATCCGATCCTAAATAGTATCAGAGCCTCAGTTGCTCATTCTACTCACTCTCTCTTCTTTCTCTCTCTATGGAGTAAACTCCCTTCTGAATCTGGAGGAGGAAGGATGGTTCTTAGATGTCCTTGTGGTAATTACTTTCTTTTATGACTACTGATTTAGTTTAAATAATGATAAGATTGGGTATCTCTCTTCGACTTAGTTCATTCAGTGATTTGAAATATGAAAACTTAAAAGGATGAGTTCTGGAAATCTTGATAAAGGAGTGGTGAACCTTCAAGCTATGAACAAATTCTTTTAAATTTTATAATAAATTCATGAGGATGTTCAAGTTTAGAGTTGATTGATTGATCGAAAATCTTATTATTACTTAAGCAAAAATCTGTCTTCAGGATAAGAAAATAATATCACAACGAATCTAAGTTCATCATCAATAATCCGATGGATTCTCTTTTTCCCCCTTATGATTTCTAAACTTCTCTCCAAACTTTCCCTTCACTCTCCTACGATCATAGATACAACCTCTTCGTCTTCCTCTTCGTCTTCAAAAAATTCAAGATCTAAAGATGATCTTTTACGGGCTATTACCCAACACAATAAAGCTGAAGCTCATTTAGCTCAAGTCGAAAATAGACTAAAAAACTGGTCTATTCCAAAACTTGAAGAAAAACAAGTTTACAAAATAAATACTATCAATTTCTCTCAGCAAGATATGATCATCATTACTAAAGAGAACGTGGCAATGAAAGATGAATTCACCACTGTCAAACTCTTGCCTGAAGAAATCCTCTTCAATGCTAGAGACAAATTCAAATACCTCCACATCGGATGTGTACAAGTCGCCTTAAAACCCTTTTTTAGAGAAGGATTAGATGTACCAGTCTACCTCGCTCTGAGAGACAAAAGACATTGACGATTCACTCCCTCACTATTAGGGATTGTGCAATCTAATCTGGAGTGAGGACCAGTCTACTTCAACTGCAGACCTAGCCTCACAGTCTCCTTTCAAGATGAGAACATTATGGATACAATTAGTCTTGATGTTCATTCACAAGGACTTGAACTAAAAGATGGTTCGCTACCTTTTACAGTAGCTTATCGGATTTACTTCAAGTTGATGTATACAAATCTTTCTCCTAAAGCACTAGGTGTCTCCCCCAAAAGATATACCATGCTAATGGGCATTAAGGTGAGGAATCTCTTGGCAAAAAGAACCTTTAAAGAGACACAATTGGGCATTAAGGTTAGGTGAGATAACCTCTAAAGAGTTATCTAAGCGCCAAAGGCTTGTAGGCAGCAAGCTTTGTGGCGTGTGGTCGTAGTTATGAGCTTGACTAGGAAGCTTGCATGTGAGGAAGGGTGGCACACAAAGAAGCTTGTGACCAAGGGAGGTTATTTTGTTCTAGGCGAGGAGCCTAAGCAAGAAGAGGTTTGCGGCCAAGGTAATTAGAAGTTAGTTTTGCAAAGAAAGCTTTGTCTTTCTGAGGAGAATGGAAGGTTGAGCAATTGAGCATGCTATCAGGCGTTTAGGGTAGACAGTTAAGTGGTTTTCAGGTGTCCTAAGCATGCAAGGTTGGGTTTCATGCAAGCAGGAAGTGGTCAATCCCACTTTCTAAACAACTTTATAAATAGGCTCATTTCAAAACAAAATTTCTCTCAATTCCCTTGTGCAAATTGAGTGATTTAAATTGGAGGAGCTTTTTCCGTGAGTCTATTTTTGAGTGTAAGGTTGCCTAGTAAAAAATATTAAGGGAAGGTTGAGTTTTATAATAAAGAACATAAAAAGATGGAACTTCGAAGGATTCTAGGTAGTGTGGAATGTTTTAAGGCTACAGAATTCATTCCTTTGAATTTGAAGTTGAGATTTTAGGGTAAGATAGCTCAGTCATTCCTAAGCAAGTTTGAAGAAGGAAGTTTTGGATAAAATGATATGAAATATTAAAGTTGATAGTAGTTTTTTGGAAAATTTCAGTGTTTTGGGTTGTTGTCGAAGTCAACTCGGCATCAGGGTGAAAACAGTTATTCATTGCGCAAGGTATGTAAATGAGATTATTTTGGGCAATTGGAGTGTCATGTGAGATGGACAAATGCATAGCTAAATTACAAGGGGCGAGTGCGCTAGGCTATGTGATAGGCTGTACATGCAGGGTGAGCATGTGCGTTGTGCGGTTAGGCGGTGAGCATTGCACGGCACCTCAGCACAATGAGGCAAGGCACGCACGACAAGCATGCGGCCAGACTTTCTGATGATCTGCCTGTGCGCGTGCATGCCTGCTGCCCAGGCCATGCAGCTAGTAGTGTCAAGACACCCAATATGACAAGTTTTAATGTTTTTGGACTTTTTGGTGTTTTTCTAGGTAACTTATGATTCTAAAAGATTAATTTAGGTTTAAATTTGCAATTTTTAGGCCAAGAAAGTATTTGTAAAATCTATAGGCCGAGAGGTTAATCGAGTATTGTGAGTGGCTTTAAAATGTTTTAGAATTATTTTCAATCCTATTTAAGTTATTTGTTTTATAACATGCTTTTCAAATTGAAAGTATTTGCTCAAGCTTGGGAAAGAAATGTATGTTTTAACGTATGTGTTTTAGAAAATTTTCTTAGTATGCAAAAGGTATAAAAGCTTGAGTTGTTATCAAAAGCATGTTTTATATACAGATGTTATTAAAAGTTAAATATGTTTTCCAAGCAAAGTTATTTGAGAATGAAAGTTTTAAGTATGATTTGAGACTTATGAATGAGATTTTCGTAAGCATATGATTTATATGTTTTAAGTCTATACCAAAACTGATTATGAGATACATATAACAACCCTATGGGGTTATTATAGTTCATGTGCACAGAAGTCCTTTGGTGAGGGCATTCAGTAGATACCTAGCTTTTCCACCATTTATGACTAGGTTTGAGATGAGGGCCACTACAGACGCCTAGCTTTTCCCTCTCCTAGCTATCTATAGGATAAGGCACTACTAATGCCTAGGTTTTTCGTCCTATAAGTATCATATCACTAGATAAAGCTTCCATGCCTAGCTTATTCGTCTTGATTGATACATAGAGACATATGGTATAACAAGACAGAGAAATGAGATTAAAAGTTTTATAATTCAAAAAGATGTTTTTTTTACGAGCTTTGCATTTTCTTAAAGTTTATTTAATTGTTTTACTCAAACATATGTTTAAAGCATGTTTTATTTAAGCTAGTCACTCACTGAGCTATCTAGCTCATGCTTTCCATTTGTTTTCTAATATTTCAGGTAGAGGTCATGGAACCGGTACCTAACTCCATTGTCCATCTGCTAGGGGCATAGTTTTGAGTCCCCTCAGTATGTATTATTTTGAGTTAGTCTTTTGGGTTTTATATGTAAGTTGGGAGTTTTGTTCATGGGGTGTTCGAGTTTGTTTAGCTTAACTCTGATGTTGGTTGCTTGTATATATGTCTGTATCAGACTTGTGATGTTTAGTATTATGTAATGTTGGGTTTCACCTCAGTAATGTTATGTTGTTTGGTGGTTGTTGTCATTTATGTTTCCATTGTGTTATCCATTTTAAGTAAAAGTAAGTTTAGGGTTGATAATTGTCACTGAGGTATGATGCGATAAGCATAAAGCATACCTGACGAGGGACGAAGGATCGCGTTAGCCATAGGGACACAAAAACATAGACTTACATCATAA
>JBBPDI010094767.1:0-11508 GCA_037974545.1 Cucumis variabilis | reverse complement strand
ATTGTTGCAATAATCAGCCTGCAGCTTTACTAGCTGTCAGGACAAAATTAGTTTCATTATTCCATCATTTCAAATATTTATATATATATTTTTATAAAATTTGATTTTGATGATTATATTTTCCTTGAATCATATGATGTCGTATTACTTATATTTATTTATTATGTTAGTTGTAAAAAGGACCAAACAAATTACGCTCATAACCTACATATTTGCTATTCGTAAATATAACAAATTCCAATCTATGCTCTCATCATTGATATAAACTCGACTGATATATTTGATAATGATCCTCTTTATTGATAAATTGCTAATAATCTTATCAATTATGCGTTTGTTTATACTACTCATAAACTTGATACACTTAACAACTGATATATTACTTTTTAATGATACACTTGACTAATATATTGTTGATAAACTCGATTATAATGAACTCTTTTGTATTGTTGGTTCATTTTATCGATATATTGTTGATACGCTTGATTGTTACATATGATTGATATATTGTTGATGCACTTAATTGTTTTGTTTAATAAATTTGATAATGATGCACTCATTTATAATGTTGATGCACTTGACTGATATACTATTTATAAAGTTGATAATGATGCAATCGTTTATACTATTTAGTTACTTGATTAATTGATATAGGGTAATTATAATTGGTGATAATTTTAGGAATAATAATTAAGTATATAGCAACATTTTTAAAAAATTGTAAATATAGGAAAATCTATCAGTGATAGACTTTTATCACGGATAAACTCTTATGATCTAATAGTGATAGACCAATATTTGCAACATAGTCTATCAGTGATAGACTTATATCATTGATAGACTTTGACAGATTTGGCTATATTTGCAATTTTTTCAAAATATTGTTATATACTTGATTATTTTGAATCTAATTGTTATATTTGCAACTATTCGATTGATATACTATAGATAAACTTGATAATGATGCACTTGATATATTTTGGGTTCATTTCACCTTTAGGTCGTCCATCATGAGCATTAGTAAATTAGGTTGTTTTTAAAAAGCGATCAATAACAGTCAGTTAATGTGAACAAGCGTAGACTTAGGGGAGAGAGAAACTACAATGAGAAAAATTCATTCGACCAACAACATGAGCCATTTAAGGATACATTTGTGGTCAAATCGAGCTAAAATTTTGACATATTCTTGTCATGAGGATCTGCAATTGAGAAGGTGGAGATTTTGTATGGAGCTACCTACAATCAGATACAACGAGTAATTGATTGCTACTTTAAGTGAGACGTTCATAATTTTCTTATCTATTATTGTTGTTGTTTATTGTCGAGATTGTTCAAATTGAGATATATTTGTGTATATCTCTAGTTATGATGATGGAGAACTCGTTATGTAAGATCCACACCTAAATTAAGAACTAAGAGGTTAAAATTTAGCTAAGTGTTCTTAACTAGGCAGTTGGGACAAAAGGAGACGTTTTGAAGTAAAGAGTTGGTAATCAAGTTATTTCGCGAGAAAGGTTGGACAACAAGATTTGTCGAGATTGTGTTACCTTGCGATTAATGTGTTTCGCGAGAAGTAGTAAGGAAACTTCCAAGAAATTTTCTTAAGTAGGTTTAATGGGCCATGTGTACAGATTAAGTTAAGCATGGTTGAGTTAAACCTTAAGCTTACATGTGCACCACTAAGAATAGAAGCTGGCAAGTTGCCAAGAGTTTAAGGGTGACTAAGCTTGTTTAGGAAGTAGTATAAATAGAGGTCTTCAATCAAATTTTGAGTATTGTTACTCTGACGAAAAAATTTAAGAGCTGAAGTGCTACCAAGCAATAGGTATGGAAGCATGCGTTAGGAGCTGTGCCAGGCATTGAGAGCCTAAATTTTAAGACTTATTATTTGCATAAGTAAGCTTGTAATTGTAGTTAGTTATATGTGAAGGGATTGAATAAAAGTTATAAAGTTTCCTCAAGCTTAAGTGTTATCAAAGTTTGTCGCCTTGCATGCTTTTAAGTTAAGTCAATTTAAGTTAAGTTTAAGACCCAAGCTTCTAGCATTTCAATCACTACAACAAGTCGGAGTTTTCTCGACACCGACATGGGTAGGCAAAGATTCAAAATGATGTCGGCAAATACTTTTCTGACGTACATCCACACATCAGGAAGGATGTCGTCAGAACAACATTAGGGGACCCATTCTCTACATGCAAAGAGCACGACGTCGAGAATTCCCTTCTCTTGATATTGATTTTGCCGACATGGACAAAACGTCGGTGCAACCTCACCCCCACGTCCCCTTCATACGTTGGGAGTAAGCCACTATCGACGTCCCTATAAGCATTAGGAGAAGGCTTCTACCGACGTTACGTCAGGAAAAGGTTCTCCCAACATGTTCAAGAAAACGTCGAAAGAAAGGCATCATTTCTGACATTTTGGGTGCGTCGAGAGAAATTTTAAATATATATTTTTTTATTTATTGAATTTTTCTTTTTTCAAATTTGCACTATTCTTTCCAGTTTCAATTCGATTTAAATTGAATAAAATTGTAAAAAATAAGCAACAAATTACTGAATAATTATATAAAATACCAAATTAAAATTAAATATATTATAATTAAATGTTACATTGTCTAATAATTTCAAATGTTTCAAAGAAATTACATAGAGAAAAAAAGTACATTTATAACCTAAGGGCCGCAGACGCCATATTACTACAAGTCCACATTACAATGACACAAAAGTAAATTTAGATATATATATCACTGAATAATGCAAAGTAAACAACTTAAAAGTTAAAAAATACGTACCGCAAGTGCTCACGATCCTCTTTGTACCTGACTCATTTCTTCAATTCATCTTCTTCATTTGTTCCATTTGTCAGGGATTTTCTTCCATTTGTTGTGCTTGTAGTTCCAACATTCCTCTCTATTCTTCAATCTTGCATTTAGCTTCTTGAAGCTCGAGTCTTTATTGCTCAATCAGAACTTTATCGATTGCAAGCATGAGGTCGAAGAACCGCTAACACAACTCCTGCGGAACTTGGGCCTAGGTCCTCAATCAAGACCTTTTGAGTAGCCCGATTGTCTATCCAAAACGGTCTCACATATCTCGTCCCTAGAAAGTGGATGAGAACCCTCTAGGGTGGATTAGGACTGGAGATCCAACATTTGATTCTGCAACAAATTTTTTAATTAAGTTATGAAGGCATAAATAAAAGTACAAAATAAGACAAAGTACCACATAAACTTACATGCGTATCCGCAGCCGCCTGCAAAACGAATTGGCCACTCCGAGTGTGTGTTTCTCTGAAAAAAAATCCACACAATCGATTGGCTAACCTCGTTCTTTAGCGAACTTGTGCTATCGTTGTAGAAACGACTTGGACTTGCTGCTAAGATGCAAGGTTGCTTTTGTCTAACAACCTTGTTCGTCTGTGATTGCTCCTGCATGGAAACTTTTGTTAAAATTATACATGCATACAAAAATTAAATAAAATAATGTACCTTTGCAATATGTAAATCTCACCTGAAATGCTTGGGTCAAATAGTGATCGCACAGAAAGTGTCAATCTTCTAAACATACCACTAATCTGTATGGTGGATTGGCACTTGTATGTTCACGATCGCTGTACTTTATGAAATGTCTATGATAGTGGCTCCTAAACTTCTTGAAAGATATGAGCATTTGATACTCAACAAATCTTATAAGTGCTTGATCGTTTAAATCAAGCACAAATTAGAGTTATAAAGTAAAGAACCCCACACATTAGCTTGGTTTATACTTATGCACATTTAATATAAAAATGAATTAACTACTGAAGTTACCTGTAGAGCATCCTTGATCACCTCAGTGTATTTTCTTCTAACATTAGTCCACTTAAGGTAGCAGACTGGAAATGTATCTCTCACACACACGATGTTGTTGAACCGAACAATATATGGAGATATTGGCTTCTCTGCTCTTATGGCTTTGGTAATCAAAATCTTACCATGCTTATGAACGTACCTCTCCAACTTCAAGTTTTGACACTGTTGACGTCTCCTAGGAGTTGGAGAGAGTTGAGGCCCATCTGCTGAAGAAAACAAAGTACTATTAGAAATAAATTAAACTAATATATGTGTTCGCAATTATCATCAAAGTATCGAGACTCACCCGAAGTGTAACCCACCAAGGATGATGAGGCTCAACCGAAGTGTCACCCACTAAGGATGATCATTCTGCATTGTTGAACTCGTTGTCAAACTCAAGAAATAGAGCATCTGTCTCTTTGAAACCGCTCTAGAATGATGACATAGTACCTAGGACATAAAAACCAAAATTAATTAAACAAATACGAGTACCTCAAATTGAATATATAAAATATTGAAATATGTGGATACGTGATTCATCATTATTATTCATTGTCGCTTGATCCACTTTGATGTGACAATTGTTCATCATCATCGTTTACGAAGTCATCAACCAGATGATGTATAACCGGTCTTTCAATTACTACAGGATTAATATCAGGTCTGTACAGAGTCTCATCCTCAATGTGTTCATCTAAACGATGTTCGACAACGATTTCCAGTGCATTCAGTTGCTCATTCTCAACATCCTCCACTTTGGGCACATATCATATATGTATTTTGGACCACTTGAACAACTTTCCAATTGGTATCCTTTTTTGGGTCCTCTAGGTAAAATACTTAATGTGCCTACATTGTGAGAATGATCGGTTCCTTGATGAACAAAAAACCGAATAGGTTGATTGATATGTACCCTAATTCCATGTGTGTCTTATGGCTTTTGCTGTTGTTGATTTCAAACCACCTACACTTAAATAGCCAAACATTTCATCCCATCGGATATTGAATGTCCAACACTTCATCCAAAACACCATAGAAATTGTTGTCACCACTTCCACTTCTACTGCTTTCATCGATTACTATGACTCCACTATTTTATGTAGTACGTCATGAATCACGTTCTATCGTATAAAATCTTACCCCATCGATAATGCATCCATTGTAAGACCAAATGTCAAGTGAATGTCTCACCGCAAGTGAGAAGAAATCATAAGAAAGATTTTCTCTCACACATTTCTATAATTGAAATCCATGTGTCAATGATTATATACAAAATTCTCAAATAAGTTGTTGCTTGATCATTATCAAATTCATGTACGATATATACCTTATGCAAAAAAAATTTCCTCTGTTAGAACTAACCTTGTATCAAAACTTACCACAAGTTGGATAATGTTGCAAATCCCAAAACTCCTTACTACAATACACATTCGTACTTACAAGCATAAATAGTCTCATATCCCAAGCCCAAGTCATACAATTTTCGTTAGGCTTCTTAGAATAAATTAGGGACAGTGATACTACACATTGAAAATGCACGTTTTAATATCTCTAACCACATGTTGAAGGACTTGTTAATCCAACCATTGAGAACCTTTACATGTATCAACTTAACGAAAAAAATCAGTGAGGAAAATTCTGAACAACTCGGGTATAGCTCACTACTTGCTTTATTCAATAAGTCTTGAAATATGTTTGTTGCCTCTTGTTCTATATCTACCCCAATATTAAACGACATCTCAATCTCCAAACCTTTCTTTGTTTCCTCTTCGTGTTTAGTCGGAGCTTGTAAATTAGTAAACATACCAAACATTTCATCTTCTTCATTAAAAGGGTTACTGTTAGTTCCTTCATCGAAAGGGTTGCTACTAGTTCCTTCATCAAAGATTTCTATACCTCCATGCAAGCTCACTAGCTTTCTTTGATACACCTATTCTGTATTGGAGAGGGATATTCCAATGGTTAATAGATATCACTTCATATTCTCTAACAAGTCTCAATCTGAGTTCACACATCTCTTGCATTGACACCTTATTCGTTCATAATCATCAACCTGAAACTTGACAAGCTCTAAAAATTGTGACACTCCTTCTCTATACTCAACCGAGAACTTATTCCTAAGTTTCATCCAACCATTGTCCATCATTAAAGACCTAAAACCTAAATATGCTTGATTAGTTATATATTCCTCATCTCAAACCCTAAGATTAATCCATGAATAAGCTATGCCTAATCCTCCAAACTTTTCACTAAAGCTAAGTTTAAACTACAGAGGTTACCATAACTGCAGAATATCTAAAACAAACTAACAACAAATAACTTCAATCTTTACAACTTACCTACCCCTTTGAACATACTTTACAAACTACCTAACACTTCAAACCCCTAGATCTACTTACAAATTCAAAGTGAAGTTTGCACTAAAGAGGTTACCATAACTGCAGGATAACCATAAGAAGTCAACAAAACAAATTAATTCAATCTTTACAAGCTACCTAACAGTTCCAACAAACAAAACTACTAAGAAATAAATATCAACTAAGTTTGAACTAAAGGCTACCATAACTGCAGGATAGCCAAAACAAATATGAACCACAAATTACAAAAATTATAAACAATAACAGCTCTCACAAAGACAAATATTGAAATCTCATTCCATCCCTTCCTCAAATTCAATACTACCCCTTTAATTTCCAATTCAGCTCCCTTAAATTTATAATTCACCCCCCTCCTAAATTTATAATTTAAATATAATTTCCAATTCAACCTCCCTTAAATTTATAATTTATAAAAAAATATATAATAAATTGATAAAATATTTACACTCTATAGAAAAATTTCGAAATCAATGGAAAATACTCTTAATCAGCCACAGGAAGGATCTACTATGGTTTGGTTTTGGTTTTTGTGTGTATTTTAATTTATATTATGGATTTAGATTTAAAATTAGTTTTAAGATTTAGATTTTGAAGTTTAGGATTTAGTTTATGAATTAGTTTACGGCATTGAATTTGAATTTTTAGTGTTTTATGGATTTGTGTGAATTGAATTTTAAAAATAAACAACCCTCTCCCCTCAACCCCCCAATCCATAAACACTAAAAATTCAAATTCAATAACAGCTCTCCCCCCAACCCCCCACCCTTCAAATCCATAAAATTCAAATTCAATAACAGCTCTCACAAAGACAAATATTGAAAATCCATAAACTAAATCCTAAAACTCAAAATCTAAATCTTAAAACTAATATTAAATCTAAATCCATAATATAAGTTAAAAATTCATTTTCAATTTAATCTCCAAAAGTAATTTAGTCTATAAGCTTTAATTTGTATCAATTTAGTGATTGAACCTTTATTTTTGTAGCAATTTGGTCATTGAATTATACTATGTAACAATTTGTCCATTGTCCATTCTACTTTATAATTTGTAACAATAATAAAAGCTATTAAAAAGTAATTGAATGTTATAAGGCCTATAAAAGAAAAAAACATATATATGGGTGGGAAAATATATTGTTATATTTTTCAATAAATTAAATGATGTTGGCAAGTTGTCAACTTAGTGTAGTTCTCAGATTAAGATTTTAATAAACTGACTTCTAGAAGTAATTTTGGTGTACTCTACAAGGAAAGAAATATATGGGGAAGAAAAGAAAAAAGAATTGACCTCTAGAAGTATTTTTGTAGTATTATATAGGAGAATAAACATATTGTATTGTTTTTAGAATCCAAAAATCCGGGACTTTTATCCTTTATATTTTAATTATGCACTTGCTCTCCAAGGTAACAGAAACAAATATATATATATTATATCTATTAAATTATTGAAGATGAATCGTATTAAATTGCTTATGGATTTAAATTTATTTTGGTCTTCGTATTGGTAGCTTTTTTTTTTAATGTTTATTTTAATTATTAAAGTAAAACATGCATTTCAGCCGTGTGTTCGACAACGTTCAGTTTTTTTTTTCTTTATTGAAAATATTTAATTAAATGGTATTTCAGTTTCTAAGAGCCAGTTTGATCACCTACGTACGGTCACATTAAATAATGTTTTATTTTAAACGATCTAGGGTTATAGCGTGATTGGTTTTGTCCCTCTCATGACGTTCTACATTTTGTAAATTTCAATATTTGAATTTTTTTAGATAACTATCGTCGTTTGTTGTGTTATTTTTCTACATCTTTTCTTATTTTTTTTGTTTAAATATTATTTAATTATGTAAAATTAGAAAATATATAGAATTTATCAAAATATATAAAAAAAACAATTATAAAATATTAACATGATCAAATACACCTAAATTTCGTTACAAAATTAATAATTATAATATATATTAATTTTTATTAATCATATGCTGTTAAAATTTGATTTGAAATAATATTTCTCATTTAATTCATTTTTTTTAAATGATGATGATTCAAATTTAACTCAATGACATATTATAGTGTCATGTAAATGTCGTGGTTATAAAATATTAAAGATGATCTAAATGATTATCTTAGTACAGAATTTATCTAAGGTAAAATTCTAACTAATTTCGATGATATTAAAAGTAATGAATCTAAATTAAAAATAAAATATAAAGATGCATATTGCAAAAATTTGAAATTTAAAATTCAGAAAACATTTAAATAAACAGAAATATAAAAATAATATAAAAATTTAAATATTAAACAATTTAAAATTCCAACGGAAATTAAACATATAAATGTAAAAAATTAATAAATATAACTGATAAAATAAATATAGCTTAATAGAAAAAATTTAAAATTGGATCTAAACTTTTAAAATCAAATAATGCATTAATTTAAATATTTAAAATTTAAAATTCACATTTTTAAAAATAACAAAATAAATTAAAATATTTATAACGCAAAATTTTGGATTATATCAATGATAAAGATTGACTGTATATCAATGTCACTGATAAAAGCTTATCAATATCTATTAATTTTTATTATTGATAGAATCTGAAATTTTGATATATGTTTGTAAATATTTTGTTAAATTTGCTATTTTTGACAATTTTTTAATTTAAAACTCAAAATTAAATTCAATGTGTAATTATGAAAAATTAAGAGAAGAAAAAATAAAAACTAAATTAAAAAGTATTAAAGATATATTTGAAAGATTAATAAAGAAAAATATAAATTATGAAAATTTAATAATAGATGAAAAAAAATTAAACAAGTTAAAGATATATATATAAAATAATGAAAAAGAATAATAAAAAAGTGAATATATGCATATCTTTTATCAAATGAACCAATTAGAGATTTAAAAACATAAAAGAAATAGAATTAAATAAAATGAGAACAAAACTATTGAATAAGAAATTTTGGACAATTAAATTGCGCTACATCATCACAAAAAAATGTGTGATAATTATAATTTGATTAGACTTGGATAATTAAAGCTTTCTCATATCCCCATATAGAAAAATTGGACCAAAGAAAATAATAGACCTAAGCCAATGTCCAACTAGCATATAGACCCACACCCATGTCCAACAAAGCACATGGGCCAAATCCAAGTCCAACCAACACATGGACCCAAGCCTAAGCCCAACAAGCAAATAGGCCTAAACCCACATAAAACCCATGAAATATCTCTATCAATAAATATCTTGTCATTCATTTGAGAGATCTTTGGTTGAAGAAAGAATTGAAGCTATGAAGAATTGAAGATTCAAGCTTCTAAAAGCTTTCAAGATGTGAAAGTTCTTATCAACATCGTAATTACCATTTTTTGAAAGATTGAAGACCTGGAAGATTAAACTTTTCTTGAATTCTAGAAGAACAAAACTCAAATTGACTTGCAACCACAACTTCCTGAAAATCGAGGAACAGGAATTTCTAAGTTTACTTTGTATTCAAGAGAAAGCATCAAATGAGCAAATATTAAAGATTGTATCAACTACATTATAAATCAATATACATAATTCAATTCCACGAATTACATCTTTTCAGAAATCTCGTGTGAACAGTTTAATACATAATTCAACCCAGTGGCACATTCTCTAGCTTTCATCTGTTTCTTTTTTTTTTTTGCAAAGAACATCTTAACAAATAATGACGTTTAAATGCAACACTTCTAAAGCTTTAAGCGACATTAGCAAGAGGCCAAATACTTGCGGCAACTCAAAGGAGATTCAATCATTTAAGGATATACCACCCTTTGAGGTTGCAAAGAACATTTGGGAACAACTGTTAAAGTCACCAAAAGGTGGAATCATAATCAAGGAAAATCCTGTAATTGACGAACACATTCTGTCCTCTGAACACTCAAGTGAGGAGACACCTCACCTAATATAATGTCAGTATGGTACCTAATGTAGATACACGTGAAGATAGAATGACTGAGCTTGAAAAGAAGGTTAACATGCTCATGAAGGCAATTGAAGAAAGGGATTATGAGATTGCATCTCTTAAGAATCACATCGAGAGTCGTGACACTGCTGAATTTAGTCATACACATACCATTAAGAATAATGACAAAGGAAATACATATTTGCAAGAAAGTCAACCACAAAATTCGACCTCAATTGCATCGTTGTCTGTTCAACAGTTGTAGGAGATGATAGCAAACTCAATCAGAACTCAATATGGTGGAACCACTCAAACTTTCTCTTTGTATTCCAAGCCATATATGAAGATGATTGATAATCTAAGAATGCTAAATTGATATTGACTACCCAAGTTCCAACAATTTGTTGGAAAGGGCAACCCAAAACAACATGTTGCTCACTTCATCAAAACATATAAAACTGTTGGTAAACGAGGAGATTTGATTGACAAATAATTTGTCTAAACTCTTAAAGGAAACGCCTTTGACTGGTACACCGACCTTGAACTTGAAACCATTGATAATTGGGAGCAACTCGAGAATGAATTTTTCAACCATTCTACAACACTCGACGAATTGTTATCATGATAAAGCTAATTGCCACCAAGCAACGAAAGAGTTGATAGAATTTAGACAAGTTAAGCATAGCAGAAATCAGATTTAAATTTTACTCTAATTACTAAGATTAACAAACATAGATTTAAACCCTAAATTAAATTTAAAAAAGGGTTTTTCGGATACATACATTGAAGTCTGGTTTTTTTATTGAACCATCACTAAGGTTGACCTACTATCCTTTGGACTTAAAATCGGGTTGTAGGACATGTTGGATGAAGGAAACGAGAGACATAAAGAGATGGAAATAAAGAGATGGAAATAAAGAGAAATTGGGTTTTTTGAAGAATTTTGAATGATTTAGAGAAAAGACCTAAATTGACTATGATTTTTCACAAATGTCCCAAAGTGTAATTTATTTTCTTAATTAGGAATTCGTATAATTTTTGGACAATACTAACCTTTTAATTATTATTCATTATATATTATATTCATAATTATATTTAAATTATTTTCTTATTTACGGTACTTTCAATTTATTATGATTTTCGTAACTTCGTTATATAAATTTGTATCTTTATTATGGTAATAAATTGAAAATATTGTTTTAATGAACTATTTGAGTGTCATCGTAGAGAACGATTTGAGTGCCATTTGATAGAACAAAACAAGCACAGCGAAAAATGGATTGGAAAAATACCCTAAATGCCCCTAAATAACATGCAACCCTTAAACTAAACAATTAAGGGAATATTACCTTTGTAGTTT
>JBBPDI010094755.1:0-11512 GCA_037974545.1 Cucumis variabilis | reverse complement strand
AGGGAAATTTTCAAAAATAATTACAACCTATAGCAAATTCTAACACTGATAGTCATTGATATACTATCGTGATAGAAAACTATCATTGATAGAATCCAAATTTTTGCTATGGCTTATAAATATTTTAATTTATTTGGTATTTTTAAAAATACCCCATGTATATATATAATTATGGAAAATGAAAAGATAATTAGATTTGTTAAAATATAATTATTTAAGAGAAGGATATTGTATTTCGTAGAGAAGACAAACATAATTAAATTATTTGTGAGAGGATAATTATTTGGAGAGAGGATATTTGTTTAGAAAGAAAAAGAAAAATATAATTATTTTTAAAAGTATAATTATTTTGATAAAGGAATAAAGCTGATTCGATTTGATGGGATTTAATGAAGATAGAGAAGATTTTATTTTTGAAAAAGATAATTATGTTGGAAAAATAAAAGTTGATTTGATGGAAGATTTAATTGAGGAAAGAGAAGGTGGATTTTTTTTATTTGGAAAAGTAAAGTTAGTTATATGATAGAATATAATTATTATTGTTAGAAAGTAAGATAATTAATGAGAAGATATATAGTTGATTTGATTGTACCAGAAAAAATTATGAATTTAATGAAGAGAGAGAATAATGGTTTAAATAAATATATATGTTTATTATATATTTTGGTGAGACAATAACAATAAATAATAAAGAAGTATTATTATTGTTGTTGATGGTTATAAATCCTTAAGATTTTGTGGATTTAAGAAATTTATTAAGAAAATATAACGAGAATAAAAATATATGTATATATTGGTATTATACACACACATATATCCTAAAAAGAAAAGGAAATAATAATGATAAATATGATTATTTTCGTCTATAAATAGCATTGGAATGCTTAAATTGAAATGAAAAGGAAAAAGAAAAAGTTCTTAATCTTCTTCTTCACTAAGATAACTCTTTGTCGCATGCCTTTGGACAGTCCTTTTAGAAAATCTTGAAGATTTAAATGACAAATTTTTTCATTAAGGTTGAATTGGTTTCACTCTTAATTTTGGGATTGAATTAATGGAAGAATTTTTATTGTCATCAAATGAATATTTTTAGCTAATCTCTCAAGTAAGAGATTCTACTACTAGACCTTCGAAAATAGATTAAAGAGCTTGCATGTATTTTCTACTATGCACTAATGCAGCTAAAATGCATAATACGATTGATAGGGATGATAGGTTATGACTACAACCTATGTGTTATGAGTGATGTGCTATGAGTGATGTGTTATGACTGAGATAAGATATGACTAAATGACTAATATGTTAAGAAGCATGATATGTTAATAACATGATAAGGATGTTATGATCAATATTCATGCCATGTTAGGATGATAATGATATATTACATGCTATGGACTGTGGTGTTTCATTAACTTTGTCTGTTAGGGTTATACCCATATGGGTGTTCTTCAGGATCACCACCTATTTATGTATGTATGGCTTGTGTCTGTGTGGTTAACTTTTATGAGTGATTTAACGAGGTCACTTAGAATCCGACCCTCATAGGGTATTTTCTTTAGGTTCATCGAGAATCCAGATGTGTCTCTACGGGATCACTGGATAGCGTGTGTTCGAAAGCACGATAGTTTTAGGGTACTTCCTTTCGAAACCCTAATGGAAAGTTAATAGACATCTAGCAGAACTAGTAGTGGGTCCCTTACTGAGTATATGTTTATACTCATTCTTTTCTATGTTTAATATTTCAGGCAAAGGTAAAGATAGAGAAAAGTTGGCAAGTGACAAAAAGGATCCGTGACATGCCATAGGGAACACATTTTTTCTTTCGCTTTTCATTTTTCATTTTTAGTGTTTTGAGCTTCAACATTTTTATCTATTTATTATTTTGTATTATCTTTAAAAATTGTAGAAATAGCTGCGTAAAATGTTTTCAAGGTATTCTTGAATGAAATTTAGTTTTCCTCTTTTCAAGAAATTGTCAAAATTGTTATTAATTTATCTTTAAGGTAATGAACTCGGCTTAGTATAAAGAATTGGATCGTTACATAAATTCTATGAGAATCAGATGTCAATTACATGTACATCAGATGATAATCATTTGATAATCAAGTGTCTTTTTTTTTCTTATAATTTGTCTTGTTTGCTAGTGTGATATCTTCTTAGTCTATTTTCAGTATTGCAATTTGATGATTTATAGGCGAAACTTAAAATATGTATTTGCTAGTCAATGCACTCGTTGCAAGGGTAGTGGTCATAATTGAATAACATGAAGAGATCAACCTATTTGAATGGTATTGTGGGAATCATGTTGAGGAATCATGTAATAATGAAGACAATACCCTGTTGATTGAGTTGAACAGTATTACTTTAATATGTTAATTACTAAACGTTGTATATTTTTTTACATAACTTATAAGACAATCAATTGTTAATCATATGTATATCATAAGTCAATTGTATGTCAACCATATGTAAATCAATTGTCCATTATATGATAATCAAATGTCAAATTGTATTTCAATTTGTCCTTTTTGCTAGTGTACTATCTTCTAATTCTGTTTTCAGTATTGCAATTTGATGATTTGTAGGCAGAACTTAAAATATGCACTTATCTATTGCAAATGGATTTTAACAACAATGTATTAGTAAATCCTGTGTTCTAAGGTTGAATTACAAAATATTAGTGCCAATATAAAAAAAAACACAAAAAAATTAGTAATCGTCAGTCTATGGAGTTCATAAATGTTTTTTTTAATTCTATTGTGATAAATTTAATTTAAACAAAGGTGGCTAAAAAACATTGATTCTTCTATTATGGAACTTGTTTGGTGACTTTTGTTTCTTTCCAATTTCCAAACCGATAGCCTTTGGTATTGGCTTTATCTTTCTTTTTGGTCTTTCATTTTCTACCATTTCAAGCTTTTCTTCTCAGGAAGACTTCCTCATTTTCATTCTATAGTCAACCACCTAAAATAAATATCAAAATGATTTTTAAATTGGTATAAAATAGTAATTAAAAGGTAATCACATGTATTAATTTGAAATCTTATAAAAATGAGAGAATTTCGTTACCTTTCTTTTTTCCTTTATCATTATTTTTCTTTGTTTTTATTTCTTCGGTCTCTTCATTTTGCTTACAAAATTCACAAAACAATCATTATCTAATGAAAAAGCTTAAATTAATGTGTTTATTATTAGGTACTTACAATGGATTTTTTTTTTTCTTCAATTTCATCTTCTTGAGTTTCTTTTTGTTTAAGTTCTTCAACTAACTATTACATATATATATGAAGAAGATTAAAAAAATAGATTTAATACGATGGACATCAGATGGAAATAAGGTGGTAATAATTTAGATTCAAATCAGAACTAATTATTGAAAATCACCTTGCCAATTTCAAGTATTTGATCAACTGTACATCCTCCAACGTTCTGCTGATTTTTTCCGTCATCCTCATTATCTTTTTCTTCTTCTTGTTGATGGACCTAAAACAAGTTTAATTAGTTCAAGTACATTAATTTGACACCTTATCAAGATATACAATTTCGTTACCTTTTGTTTTCCTTTATCATTTATTTTCTTTGTTCTCCTTTCTCTTTCTTCTCTTCTTTCTTGTATTTTGTTTATAAAACAATCACTAGAAGAAATTTAACCTTTAATGTCAGTTTAAAACTGACATTAATGACCTTTAGTATCGGTTGGCAACCGACATCTATGCTAGCGTTATTATAGGCCTTTAATGTCCTTTCTGCTTTGACGTTAGTTTAAAAACGACATTAAAGACCTTTAATCTCATTTTTAAATCGATATTTTTATAGTGTTTTTGAAAATCTTTAGTGTCAGTTGGCATTTGATGTCGTTTTAAAGTTGACATCAAAGTCTTGTTTTTTTGATCTATTTTTATAAATTTATTTTTATTTAATTATTGCATTATTGTCTATTTTTTATAAACCAACATTGGGTACGTGTAGATAAATATTTTTTTCTTATGCCAACAAATTAATAAAATTAATATTATTTTAGAAACTACAATTTTTTTCTTTTACATTTGTATACAAAAAATGAAATCTTAATATTGTGTTTATATATACATTCTACAATAATACATGAAACAAGATCCTAATACAAGACTTAAATCAGAAATCGTAAACACCTTTGTATTCTTTAACCTTAAACAATCTGTAAGCTTACAAACAATGGCATGACTGGCCTCATGAAGAAACAAGGTGACAGGTTTGAAATGTTTTAGCAGTATCGTCCTCTATAGCTAAAATAATCAAACTGATTCAAAGCTAATTAACCTTAAAATGAAATAAAATATAGAACACTACTTTAGAAATGAAAATTTCAAGTTAATCGTTATATTCTCAAGGTTTCTGGAAATAAAAAAGAATGAAACTTGCTTGTAAATTAGACCTAGTGGCTATCATAATCAATTCCTCATCTTCCCAATAAATCGGTGTCAAAGATGTAAAATGCCAAATTACTAAGATCAAGTTGCTTCAAGCTTTCGCAATGCTGTAATGAATATAAAAGAAAGTATAATCAAATTCCAATTAAACAAACATTGAAATTAATAAAACTCAAGTATTGATAGGAATTATTTCCAAAAAGTTCGATAGAGCTATGTGGCAATTTGAGTTAAAAAAGGTTCTTCATTGAGTAGTTTGAAGGAAACAATGAAAAAGGAAACTCAGACCATCTCATCCATCTTAAAAATCAAGAGTACTAATTTTTAAGATCTGACATTCTTAACTTTGAGTACTACAAGGTTCTTTACTTTTCTAAAAGCATTTGAGTATTGTTAAGACTAGAGGGAAGCCATAATAGACTAAAGGCTAGAGAGGGAAGCCATAATACCCTTAGCCCATCTTATTATTATAGGACTTTGCATCATCAGATAACAAGTGCAAGGTTAAATGTCTAATTAATGCTTGCTTTACACGTTGCAATAAACATAGTAAAGTGTATATTTATATATATATAACTAATACCATTCAACTAATTCTCTTTTAAAGCAATCACAAACACAATGAATTAAAACACCCTAATTAAAGTTGCCAACAACATAGGTCAACTTATTTAGGTATACACCATTAGCCAAGAGTTCAAAAGGCTCAAATATCTTCAACTTCACAGCTTGTTAAATTGTGTATTTTATTCTACATTCGAATAAGCGCTTTAAAATTTTAACTAGTACGATTCGAAACATTATTTTTTCTATATATCTTGAATAAGTTTTTTCAACATGTATAATACATTATAAAATGTAAAAGAATAAATGTATCTCAAGATTAGAAATACGTTGAAGTACTACTGACCATATCAATGTTTAGTGTTAAACTAAATCCCTATATGCTCGAGAAATGATCAAACTAAATATACTCCTACACATTGGCTCGAATAAAACATGGAGGACATGTGTTCAGTCAAACTCAACCTCTACAACTTTTTTAGTATCACCGCCCTTTGATAAAAAAAATATTAAATAACCAGCCAACAAGCTAAAATTTCAAACAATCTGACTAGTAGACTGTTATCAACAACCAACGACCCAAAAAAAAAAACCAATGTCATCATTCAGTCATTACATCAAACATGTTGTGGACATTACAAAGTAGAGTAAACACAGGATGCATTGAAGTAGACATAAGATGCATATTCATCAATTCAAGTTTGGCCAACTCAAGCTACTTATAGCACCCATTGGGATCAAGCTCAAAACAAACAAAAAACTACCAACATCTGTATATGATTTACACATCCCTAGAAGCAAAAATTTTCAATCACAATATAATAAGAACTCTTCCTATCTAGTATCAAAAGTAGAGATTTAACCACGAAAATACCTTGTTGGTATTTCTCCCCCTTTGGGTGCAAAATACCAAAAATACATAAATGTCTTTTTAGCAGAAGAATCTAACAAGGGACCAAAGATCACCTAGTAGAAATTTCACACCCTTTGCGTCATACCAAACTTAGATTTCAGAGCAAACAAAGTAAGTTGTAAAATTTCAACATTAGCATGAAAATATGTGACTAACGAATATCCATAATGAGAAAATATTCAATAACTTCATTATATTCAAGTGAATCGTATGACTACATGAGGCATTAATAACTTTGACTCTTAAGCCCTTACAGTGGATTAAACTAGCAAATCAGTCGTCTTTAAGATAAATAACTTGCAAATCACGTGAATATAAGGTAGAAATACCTTTTTGGGTCCAAAGAAGTCGTTTCATCGCCTTCGAGATCACCAAAACTCTCTTATTCCCTACATTTTTCGTAAACACAGGCAAATCTCACACCAACTATTCATTTCAAATAATGTAAAATTTCACCTGACTACCTATTTCAAATAATACAATTCTTACTCCAATTTAATAAGCTAACCTAAACAAAAGCCAGTATGAGAATAAATTTAATATAGAAAGGGAAAAGCATAGGGCTCATCATTATAAAAACCTTTTATTTCCACTTTGTTACCTTGAGTTGCAATCTCCATTGAACTATGACATTAATGATTTCCAAATTCATTAAAATATTGATTGCCTTAGGTCAAACATAGCTTTTTAAATTTTATAATAACTAGCAAATAAGAAGAAGAATATTACCCTTTGGTTGCCCTACTTGTATACCACTTGTTGTGGGATAAATAACCTTCTTCATAAGCCACAAGCACAACTCATCACCTAAAACTATACTTGGACCTCCAACCTTTGGTTAATTCTCCAAGTAAAGTTCACACATTTGTACAGAACCTATAGAAAAAATTATGTTCAAGTAAGATCGTAATTGTAAATTTCAATCTACTCCACTAAAATTGAGTTATAATGAATTTGAGAAAGGTGAGCAAAGTGAATGAGAGAATGAAATGATGCCTTAAGGATATGTTAAACTCAGAAGCATGTAAGCCAACTAGCCACAATAAAGAAAGGAAAAGGGTAATGGAAGGTGCTCAATTTTACAACTTTGCAGAAGTAAATAAGCCTTAGATGCCAAAGAATGAGAGAACTAGGGGAATGACATTATAATTTGATCACAAAAAACTAATTAACCATTCATTTCCTATTGCTATATAACTCTATTTCTAAAGCCACCCAACTAGAATCAGGAAGAATATAAAATCAAATCATATAAAGACCTTTTCAAAAAAAAAAAAAAAACATATTAGAAGATTAAAGAGGTGAAACTGACATTATATGCTTGGAACACACAGAACCTCCCCTGGTGGATGTTGCTCGACTCTTTTGAGAAATGAGGATTCTCATGAGTCATCATTAGACGATAAAGTTGGGCTCTTTGTGCAGTTTTCTTTCTTGTGAAGTTCAAACAATTTCTTTTCTGGATTACAAAGTCCTGATGAAGAATAATTCTCAACCAATGGTGTATTGATTGATATTGCATTGCAAATAAGTCTATGGTAAACGTCACAGAATAAATTGTCTTTCAAGTATTAGGCATCAAAGCCACCTCTCTAAAGTTTATGTTTGTTAATATGTACTTGAAGAGTAAAAACTAATAAAGTTAGTATTTTGATGAAGGAAGGTTAAGAGTTTTGAAATTGTTTTCAAGACATAGCAAGCTTTAAGTCTTCAACAGTGTAGCCTCTGCAACAAAGTGTTTGTGTTTTCTTCCTCTAACAACTTCATCTCTATCAAGTTCAGCCTAAAAACACTTTCAAGAAATTCAGTATTCAATTATTATTCCCAAAAATGAAGACAATATATAGATTATGTAACGACCCAAATTTTTGAATTAAGTTGAAATTGTTATTTGAACACTAGACTCATACTTAAAACATAAGGCTTGATAAGTTTCATAAAATTTTAACGAAAAAGAGTTTTGATATAAGCCAGACCGTAATTCAAACAAAGTTTTGAAAGTTCAAATTAAATATTGAAAAAAAAAGAAGGTTCAATCACAAAAATCCTTAACAGTCTCAATTACTAAAGAAAACCAAAAAAAGACATAAAGCAAAAACAGTTTGAACGACATTTCCCTATGGCAATCATGACTTATTCTTGTTCCTCGTCGGTTTACCTCCCTTGTTATCTTTGCTTGAAAAGTTAAACATAAAAGGGTAAGTATAAATATACCCAGTAAGAGACCCACTACTGGTTCCGTTAGGAAAAAAATTAAAATTGTTAACTTTCTATTGGGGGTGCCCTACACTTTATCAGTCTTGTGATCCCGTAGGAACACACATAATGAAGCTAATGCCCTACAGAACATATATATCAATCTAGTGTTCTGCAGGAAGCACATGTTAGTCTAGTGCACCCGAAGGATGCACAACAGATGGTGATCCAGTAGGACACCTGCAAGGCACACTACCCTATAGATAAAGTTAACAATTTTCTCCTCAGTTCGAATCTAGCATTTTTAATCAGTCAAACAAATAGCAATTCAAACTACCATCATTTCATTCTTTTAGTTCAACACATTTACATTCAATTTATGCAATCCAACACATAACCGAACAATATCAGAACGGTTCCTCAACGAATAAACTTATACATAAGCATTGCTCTCCTCAATTCAGTCAATTCAGTTTGGTTCATTATTCCTACCTACAGGACACTACCTATGCCCTAACATAACAGCCAACAACCTACAACTTAATCAACTCAAGATTGTCAGTTCAGTCATCATAACCAAGTATACATATCAGTTAGTCCATCTCAGTTCAATAAAATTCTTACAGCTAAACAGTCATCAATTACAAAATTCCATATCATTCAGTCCATCTCAATTCAGCAGAATTCATACAGACAGCACATCTCAATTGCATTGTTGAGTCCAGTAGTAAGAACCCTTAGCTTAAGGTTACTAAATTTTTCTTGATCGAACTGAGAACTGAGAACAGCGAACAACCTAAACAGCAAGATAAGTACTCAACATTTTCTCCAACAACATCATCCACTTAAAAAAAAAATCAACCCAGTGCAAAATTCATAACTTACCCAAATCAAAAGAAGCAAAACTTCCAATGAAGCCTGCTCCAAAACTTAGAAATTCAAACACCACCTCTACAAAAACACCTTAAAATTAACAACACCCAATCAATTAATCAACCTTAAAGCTTACGCGAGCTAAGAACAATACTACAAAACCCAAAATTTTGTTCTTACCCAAGCATGAACCAAATGGTTCGTGGCAAGGCAGAAGCGGCGGCAGCAACGAGAGTAAAGTGAAGAAGGAGCATGAAAACAATCAGAATGTGGGTTGAATTTTGAAATTTGTGGCTGGAAAGAGAAGGGCGCGGCTACCTTACTGTCGGTAGACGAACAGAGGCGGCGACTCTGATGAAGAGCGGCAAATAGTTGCAATGGCTCTGAATGGTTGGTGGACGCGAGAGCAAAAGATCTGAGGGAGACATTTGGCTTTGATGGAAACAGAATAGACGACGACGTTTAGCTACCAAAAGTGCTACATTGTGGCATGACCGGTTAACGTCCAAGAGAAATGGAAGATGAAAAATAGGAGACAGGTGGCGTCTGCAGGCAAACAGAAATGGAAAAATGATGGAAGGTAGTGGCGGATAGGGTGAAGGGAAGAAGGAAGAAAACGGAAGGGGGGGGGGATACCGCACGCATGAAGGAAGAAAGAAGTTTTTTTTTCTTAATAACTGTTATTATTATTACTTTAAA
Source organism: Cucumis variabilis (assembly GCA_037974545.1). NCBI lineage: Eukaryota > Viridiplantae > Streptophyta > Magnoliopsida > Cucurbitales > Cucurbitaceae > Cucumis > Cucumis variabilis. Next base: position 1,858 of record JBBPDI010094755.1, on the reverse strand, counting down.
TTCTTAAATCCCTATTTCTTTTCTTTTCCCTTGTAACACCCCGAATCTTAAGGTAAATTTTTTTTAAAATTCAATGGCCTTATTATTGAATTTTTTGTTTTATAAATTGTTGGATGTTATTTTATTACTTTAGTTTGAAGAAGAAACTTTTGGAGATAAAGAAAAGAAGCTTTGAAGGGGAAAAAAAAAGAGATTGGAAAGAGGATAATAATAATAATATTATTATTATTATCTTATAAAAAAAAAAAAAGAAAATAAATTTCCTTTCTATTCTTCTTCTCCGCGTGTACCCCCCCTTCATCTTTCTTTTTCTCCTCACTACCCTAACCATAGCCGTCGACCGCTGCCCTCCTCCAATCTTCTTCCTCTCTTTTCCGTCCTCCGTTGACCGGTACCGCTGATACCCAAACCCCTAACTAAAACTACTAGTTAAAAGGTGCCTGTCCAGATTCGGCCATGTTTAGCCTTCAATCACGAAGCACCATCGCTGACTGCCCAGATCCCATCATCCACCACCACCCCTTACCATGATTCGTCATCGTGCCGCGGCGTCCGTCAGAGTGTCGTCGAGCATCTCCTCTACTGTCCAGCTATGGGTGGTGAACTAAAATATTCTCTGTGTCGTTTAGATTGCTTTCAGCATGCATCGAATCCTTTTATGCTGAACTGCTGCTTCCGATTTGTTGAAAAAAATTCATTTGGTAAGGAGAAATTTTGGGTTTTGGTAGTGTTGTTCTTAGCATTCGTAAACCTTAAGGTTGATTAATTGATTGGGTAATGTTGATTTTAAGGCAAATTTGGAGAGGTGGTACTTGATTATCTAAGTGCGAAGCAAGCGTCATTGGAGGTTTCGCTTCTTTCAAGTTGGGTAAGTTATGAAGAATCACATTGGGTTGATTTTTCAAGTAGTTGATGTGTTGGATAAATTATTAAGTAATTATCTTGGTGTTTAGGTTGTTTTTCGCAGACTTTGGTGTGGTTAAGGAGCTTACATAACGTTAAGGTAAGGAATTTCTACTACTGGACCCATATGTGGATTTCAATTATTAAAACAATTTGACTGTTATGCATAGACTTGAATGACCTAAAGGATATGACTGTTGAGTGTAGGTGTGAATGGTTAAAAAGATTTAATTGCCTTGTGTAGTTTTAAATGTGGTGATGAACTGACTAAATTTAAAATGTTGAGTTGACTGAATTGAGGAATGATTGACTGTTGTGTTAAAGAATGGATAGAGTACGTTTGACTGGATTGACTGAACTAAGATAGGTGACGCATATGTATGAGTTTACCTATTTAAGAAATCGTTATGCTAAGGTCGGATTATGTATTAGTATGAGTAATTTTAACTATATTTGTGTTGGACTGAAATGATTATATGAAAATGGTATTTTGGGACGGACATGGGTTGACTGGCATGCAGATTTAAAAATGTTGACTAATTGATTTTATGGGTTTTACTGAACTGAGATGGGTTGACTGAATTTTGTAGATGTTGTTTATATTAAAGTATGGTTGTGTTCTTGTGGACCGAGGGAAATATTATGAGCATTTAGTTTGTTGACTGATGTACCCATATGTTTCTGACTGACTTTGGATCAGAGCAGAATAAGGTGACTGTTAGTATGTTAAGTAGAGGAATTATATATTGAGGAAATTCGATTGTGCTATGAATGACTGCAAGATGTTTAGTAAGGACTGAGGGGAAAATTTGTTAATTTCCTATTGGGTAGTTTATCTTGCAGGTGTCCTACGGGATCACCACCTTTTATGTGCATCCTTCAGGAGCACTAGACTGATATGTGTATCCTTCGAGAGCACTAGACTGATATGTGCATCATTCTAGAGCACTAGACT
>JBBPDI010094748.1:0-11513 GCA_037974545.1 Cucumis variabilis | reverse complement strand
TATAGAGAGAGAAGATATATATATATATATATATATATATATATATATATATATATATATATTCTTTGCACTTTTTTCAAATAAAAAGCATACAAACTCCACAATAATTGGTGATTTTATCTGAATGACAAATATATATCCATCATAATAATTAAAACAATAAAAGAAATTTAATTTTAAAGTTTATTTTCTAGGTTATGTATAATCTCAGTTGAATTTGATTTTAGATTGATTTTTCCAATCCAAAGTTGATATGGTTTTGGTTTTCTCCCAATACAAACCAATATTTTTAACTTTATACTAAAAGAACCAAAGAAAACAAATAAATCCTTTTGGATCGATTAGACTTTTTTCTTTCACCTTTCCGACTTTAACAACACACCTAATTGATCAATTGCATCAATTATCTCTAGTGACTAACTTATAACAGCTAAATTTAAATGCCCAATTAGATCGATTACAGACTAAAGACAAATAAAAAATCTTTGTCAATAAAATTATTTTAAAATACATTAATTTATAGTGCCTAATAGTCCTCTTTTTATAATAAATTAATATTGATATAAACTTCCTTTTAACAACATTAATATAAACACTTTTTAGAATATAGAAACAAAAAGAAACTTGCATAAAAAATACACAGTTTTCGAGAAAGTTCAACCAAACTTAGGATGTATCCCTTTTAAGCAAATTTTTAAAATGTGTTTTAAATGACATTTTGAGAAGGGGTTTCTCAAATATAACATAAAAAAACAAACTATTAACTTTTTACTGAGAAACCGAAAGATAAAAATTTATTTCTCCATAACATTTTGCTTTATTTTTTTTGTTATTTTTGAAATTTTCAAAAATATATTTTTTTTGTTATTTTAAAATATAACAAAATTACTAAAAGTATATACAAATATAACAAAATTTAGCTAATAAGAAAATAACATTTTGCTAAATTTGTAAATATTTTCAACAGTTTTGTGGTTTAAATAATTTTTTTAACGTTTTTAACCAACTAGACATGTTCTTAATAAATCTTAAATTCAATTCTTTAAAATAATTTTTAATTAGAATTGGATAAATAATAATAACAATTTTTATGCTACGAAGGATTAATATAGACAAGGACGGATCTATTAAGAGATCGAGGAGGGCACGTGCTTCTCTTCACGTTCTCGGTTTTTGTATTTTAATATTAATTTTGAAGTGTTAAATTACAATATATATTAAATAATGCTTATTTTTATCATATTGTGTCTCTAGTATAGTGATCGTGTCTCCTTTCAAACTCATAGGTCATGGATTCAAAACTCATCTATTTCTTAGTAATGCTCCCTACATATGATTTCTGGATACGCTATTGAATATAGAATGGATTTTTCTATGAGATTAATATTTTATCAAAATGATTTATGTTTTACAATTTTTTTAAAAAAAGATTTATAAAGAAAAGTTATTTTGACCTATATTTCTCTAAAAAAACAATACAGAGATAAACAAACATCATAAAACTAATTTAAGTTTTTCAAACAACAGGGTGGGTACGGCAACTCTGTAACAAATTTATAGTACCTTACCATGGAAGAGAACTATAGTAACAGCTAACATCCTTCAATTTGCTACTCTCTTATATTGAAATGATATTATTTGTGATGCCATAATTACAATTCAAGTTTGAACTTCGATGTGTATATATATATAGCTGTACCAACTAATTTAATTAATTGGAATTTATAAATAACAGAAAAAATTATTGAAATATTAATCAATTTCGTTACGCACGTAATCTCCTTTATTTATTACTAATTAGAATCTCTACAAATTTTTTAATAAAAATTCTAACACACATTATTATAAAATAAATATACTTCTAATGTAATTTAAATTTTAAATGTAAATCGTGAAAGTAATGCGAGAGATGAATATATAAAATAATATATGTGTTCTATTTGGTTATATTGAGTCTAAAAAGTTGCTAAAGTAAAATGTAACAATATAAATCTCATTAATTTTAAAATATAAATATTAGACATAAAGTTTTAAAATAATCTAAGAGCTGAAATGAAGTCAGACATTATGATTAAGCAACAAAAAAGTTAAAATGAAAAGTTAGAATAAAAAAAAAGAATCAATTTATAACTAACTTAATCCTATGTTTATGTTTGTAAGTGATTTTGGTAATTTATATATGGTAAATAAAACGATATTACATAATATAGGATAGTATAAATTTTAACTTTTAACAAGAAAAGTTTCAATCGAGACTTTTTCTTTAAATTTTCTTTAACTACAAATTAAAAAAAACAACTGAAGAAGAATGAAAAAGGAAAAAAAGAGATGAAGATATGAATGACAAAATAAAAGTGGTTGAAAGATTAATGGAAAGAAGAAGTACAAAATTAAGTTTATAGCAAAGTAAATAGCTCCAAAAATGAACCATTAAAACTGTTGTAAGTGCAATTCTATCACCCCATATTCCTTTTCTGCCGAACTATTGGAAGTGAAAAATATTTTCTGTTTTTATTTTATATTATTCATTTCCTACCTTTTAGTAACAATATAATTTCTTTAAATTATTTTCTACATTTATCTTATTCCGTTGTCACATATCGCAATATTAGATTATTTTTTCTTAAACGTAGTTTTATATATTCACGTATATGGTAGGAAGAGATTTGAAGGAATAGAATTTCCATAGTGGAAGCGTGTGAACACCATATAAATGGAATTTAATTTCAAACACAAAAAGGAATTTAGAGAAAACAACAATAAATCCTAAACATGATTTTAAGGTGGGAAAAGAAAAAGAATTCTAACCTTTATAGAATCTCAAGAACTCCTTGAATACTTAAGAACACCAAGAAATATTTTTTGAAAATAAACGGAAAGTTTGTGGAACTTCTGTGATTTTTGGTTTTGTGAAAGGAAACATTTTGAGAGAGATTTTTTTCTTCTTTTTGGAAAAGAGTGCTCGTCCAAATGCACATCAAAGAGATCTCACACATATCATTTTATATCTTTTAATTTAACTATTCTTTTTTAAGAGAGATAGAGGAAAATAACTTTCTCCCTCTCCCTCACGTAAAATAACTCTTTTATTAATTAAAATTATATTAATAAAATAACATTAATATAAATTTAATTCATATTATATCTCTTATTATAAAATTTATATTATATCATATATAATATAACCGTTTAGATCTCTCATATGATCTACAGTTCTAATATGAATCGAATCCATATTAATTTTAACATATAGTTTATTTATGAATCTTATTCATATTATTATTATTATTTGAATCATATTCAAATATTAACCTCTCTCATAAGAACTTTATATTATAATGTATCAAATACATTATATTAATTGTATCATATACAATTTATTTTCTTTAATCAATTTGAACAATTCAAATTAAACCAAAATGAATTCGATTCTTATTTATCCTTATTGAGCTAACAAGAGGACCTTATGGACCTACAGATTGAAGCTCCAATGATATGAGTAAGTTAACCTGAATTAATTAATCTTTATTCATTAACTATCAGTTATTTCACTAAAGACTAATAGTTGCACTCTTCTTACCATATATATATATATATATATATATATATATATATATTTGTGTCTATTAGATATAACCAATCAACAGTGCAGTGATCCTTCACAAATTACTTGTAAGTCAACTAGGCCAAAAATTATCGTTTTGCTCCTGTAGTTACATTTAACATTTAACTCCTTAAGTACCATTGATTCCTCTAATGAACAATAATTATAGTCCCACTATAACTGAACTTCTCTTGGGCCAAGAGAGGATGTGGCGTCACATTGTTCAAGCCCTGAAATTAACCCTTAAGAGAACAATTTATCTACTTACTCTATCTATAAAGAAGAAGTGAATTCCTTCTTGTGTAGTTGTGTTTCCATCTCTTTAATCAAACAAATCCCCAAAATGGTAGGCATATTGAGTTGGCGACATAGGCCAGTCTCACCCATATATGCAAATCAAAGGATTGCCATCATAGGCAGGAGTTAACAACTGACTCAGGATTCTGGTTAAGTCACCTATGGTCATCTTAGTGAAATGTAGTCTCAATTAGTAACGGTCGTGTTAATAAGAGAGACTATTCATTTCATGGTTGGTTATGGAGTTTTGGTTTGCGAGGTAGGTTCTCTGTAGTGTGTCTATTCGATAAGTCATTGGTCATGAGCATTGTATGTGAATTACTCACTATGTACCTCTTTATTGCATAACTATAGAGTACTCGTTGAGTACAAGTTTTTCTATTACTTGCCCAAGTATAAGCGAAGCAATAGGTTTATCTAGGTGATCTAAAGTCGAACACAGAGAATTGATATCAAATTTTAGTTTTAGAACCTACTTCTCAATTAGGCAGTATAAAAGAATAAACAATTAACATATAAAAGAATAAAAACTGAAAAAAAGACTACTTACATATGCCTAGAGAATCTATAAAGGGGTGGGAATGGATGTGAAATTAATATGTGAACTAACTTGTATGCGAGAAAGAGTGAAAGAATGTCTTGCATTATAACACAATTAAGTAAGGTGATAGCCTTAATGCAATATAGCTTACTCAACCATCTTATGCTTAAGGTGTGCTCCTCTCAGAGTCATTAAACGCCACACATGATCACCTTTTCGAATTCACATGACTAAGAGTGATTAGGAAAGATATATCTAAAAGAGTTCACTTATACGACGTATAGAACTTCATGATTAAGGACAACAACTTCTCGATGCCTAATGCCCACACTTGTTCACCTTTTGGGATACAAGTGATGGAAGTTGTCTCGCAAAGGAAGAGAACTCTTCCTTGCGCACGTTAACCATGTTCTTGATACTTACTCTCTCGAGAAATTGGAGACTTACACTGGCCAGGCGATGAAAATAGCTCAACTAACGCGATAAGACTGATAAGCGAAACTTCGTATCAAAGCTTATCAACAACCTAAACTATCAATAACACATTGACTGATGGAAAATAGAGACATGATGGATTGAAAAGGTATAAACATGTAATATATATAAAGAATGTAGGCATTCGACCATGGTACAATATGAACAATATAAATATTAAACAGAGAATGAAAAGATGAAAGATAGAAAAATGAGAAAGAATACAAGTTAGGAGGAACGTGAAGATGAACTTCTCTCCATTCAGACTCTAAGCTCTTACTTACAGTATGATCGAAGAAAAAGAAGATACACTTTACAGTTGGCGGAAAGGCTAATACTTTTTGCCCTTCTCTCTAGACCTTGGCCCATACAGGCATGCTTTGCTTGATGGGGATGAAGTCTTTTCTAGGCTGATTTTGATTGAAAATTTTTGTTCTTCTGAGATTGTCAGTTCTGATTATAGCTTTATGGAGTCAGATTAACTCCAACTACCATTCTTGTCTTTTAGTAAACCTTCCTCGCATGATGACGTAGTCCTTCGTCTGAAGATGTTAATCGTCAGATAAGTTCCCCTCTTGTAGCCCTTGTGAAAGATGTTTTCATCGATTCACCATTTTCTTCCTTTTTTACTTGTCCTGCATTTAGACATGACAATCATGTAAAATAGGCATAATACTTATGTAAGATGTATTTTTAAATACTTACGTATTTACAACATAAGTTACGTGTTTTGATCCTCTTTTCAGGTGTTTTGACCTCATTATTCTAATAAAAGAGGCTATAATAACGAATATTTATACATGTTATCAATGGTCTGATCTTATACAAACTCTTTGTATAGAATACCTCCATTCTAATGTCTCGACTTGAATGATTAGTATCAAATCATTTGTAGCACTTTCGAATAGTTGTAACAACTACAAAGCAAATTGTATTCATAGTGTCACCAGGATAAGGTATCCAACCTTATCCATCTACAACAAACCATTTAGGTTATCATTATTTAAACATGATCCACTTATATGTCTCCACATACATCTTTAGGTTACAAAAGATAACCTTGGATGTTAGTTTATTGATTTTGTGAGTTAATGTAACTAAATGTCAAATAAAATAAAATACTTTATTTTATTAGATATATGAAATGTTTGTATAATATATAGAATTACAAACTACAAGACCACAAGATTTAGAACATCAACTCCAACATTTGAACTCCAATAATTTCAGGGAGGGTGATATAATTGTTGTGAGTTAGAGATTCTATGCTAGTCATCTAAAATAATAGAAAAAAATAGAGAAATTCAACTAACAACCAAAATTTCAAAAGCATCTCCCACAATAATCCTATCTCTATTACCATAAATCTCACAAACATGATTTACCTTTTCTTCATATTTTTTTTTCTTGGTTTTTGTGATTGTTTCTCTTAGATTGGTTGCTCTTTAAAAATTGGAAGAAGGAAAAAAGTAACCATAATCATGTTTACATTAGTACATGATTTACCTCCTTTTCACATGTTTTTCTCTTAGCTTTCTGTGATTATTTCTTTCATATTGTTGCTCTTTATAATCTTTGAAAATTGGAAGAAGGGAAAGGAAAATTTTGTGTCTTTTTCTTAAAACTTGTTTTGTTTTATTGGGTTTAGTTGAAGTGATGTTAGGTGATGTTAGACATTATTGTCCAATAGAAGAAATGTGTGCATGATGAAGGGGTATGACCACAAAGACAAAATTATCATTATTAAAAATTTTGAGGGTAAATAGGGAAAGTGAAAATTTTCTCCTCGTAGCCTCTTTTAATATAGTAGAGATAGAAATGTACTTTTAATATAATAGAGATACAGTTAGAGATATTGTCACACCCTGTCCCGCAACGCGTTTTGAACCTCACATTACAGCACGCGACGCGACCTGAGCAGCCCTGACGCCTCAAATCAAACGTCAAAACACTCACTCTTAATCTTAAACCTTAGCTTAATCACCTTGTTCCAACTTAACCATTTTAACTACTAAGCGATAAGAATAATTCACAATGCAAGATAACACACAAACTTCTCTTTATTACTTAATAATAAGAGTTCCAAATACAATATGCATGCTTTCTTTACAACAAAGACTAGAAATAAAATTTTAGGCCTCCAATGCCTAGCCCACCTTTCTCAGTTTCAAACTTATAACGCCTTAATGTGTAGCAGCTCGCCTTACCTTTCCCAACATGGCCTCAACACCTTGTAACCTGGGGAAAGAAAACTTAAACCATAAGTCAAATATACTTAGTGAATGAGATTTTGGAAAAACCTTTTTGGGGGCATACAACACAATCAAGTAAATTCCTTTTTATAAACAGGCTCACAATGCCTTAAAACACAAATCACACATTAGCTTCATCTTATTCATTTCGCCAAGAACATGAACCATTTTCACGCAGAGACTACTGGAATTCATTTAACCAGCATTCCTTAGAGGACTCTCCAATTCATTTCCTGTTGCTCAGGCTACTAACTCAATACGCTCCTTTCAACACATTGGTTAGTTTCTTACCGCATGTAGTCCTTTCACCCCATAGTTGCCTTGACTCATATGTGCACATAATAGCTAGCTCATTGATAAGACTAAAGTTAATGATTTACTCGCACACAAGCAATTCATACAATCATCAAACATAAAAATTTTTAGCTCGAAACATAACATAAAAGCTTTCTAGAAACCATACTTTCTCATAAACTAACATTAACGTGAATTACAATCAAGACAACATGAAACTTTAGAAAGAAAGCTTTAAAATTTTTAATCATCTTTAGAAAATCACTCACTACACGTTAAGTTTCCTTTTTCTCTTAATGCCTAACACCCAAGATCTTCTTCTTCTCGTTTAGTGCTTCTTTAGCAGTATAACTCTAAAATATCATTTCAGCAAAACATTCTTTTATTTTGACATTTCACTCCTATTTATACCAATCCTAGATTGGATTAGTCACTCCTTAGGCTCCCCTAATTCACCAACTTCTACTTGAAGTGCTACACCTGTAGGTTTAATTATATTTCTCTTAGTCGTGCTCAAACTTAACCTTGACACGTAGCCCACCAATTAAGCACAATTAGCAAATTTCCTCAAAAATTCCTAACTCTCCTCGTCATGGCTTCTTCTCTCTTTAAAACTTCAAAACACCAAATTACTCTTGATCTCAACACTTCATTGCGTTGCCTAGCTTCAACACAGTTATCTTCATCGCAATCCATCTAAACGACTATCTCCAAAACGCTTCCTTCCAAAATCCTTCTAATCAAACTTTTATTTCAAAATGACCTTTTATACTAGATTCGAGCCTCACAGATATAGAGTTTCTACTTTAACTAAATGTAAATCTAGACTCTTAGTGGGGAACGATAATTCAACTCTTGACACGTAATCTTTACTAAAATTTTTGAGGTGCAAAGTATTATAACTAGTCTTGGTTATTATAATTTGTGTTTAAGATACAGATTATTATAGTCAGTGTTATATCATATTTATTTCTTTTTCACCATTATTTTCTGCCATATACATATATTAAGTATATGAAATAACATTTTTTTAAAAAACATAGTTCGAATTGTACCTTCCACTAATTTATACAATCTAGTTTAATACTTTCTGGGATGCATATCTTCTACCGTTTTATATTATAACATATTTTTTTATAGTAATTGATATGTGTTTAGTTAAATCTTATTAATTTAGTTGTTCATTCAATAAATTTAACTATAATCTCCATATATGACTTAACAAGTTTAACAAGTAGATAAAATAATTTTGCAAGACAAAAAACTGCATAAAGTGTGTTTTTTAAAACAATTATTATAATTAAACTAATAGTGTATTTGAAATATCTTAGAAATGTTATTTTTATTTAAACACTTTTGATAGAAACTTCTTAAAATAAAAACACAATGTGTTTTAAAACTTTTTTTAAACGTATTTGTATATACAAGTTCTTTTGTTTGTTATATATACTAAAAATATTATTATTAAAAATTTTCAAGATTGGTCAGTGGCAATTGTCGCTGGAATTGGTTGTCGAAAGTTCATCGATAGAGTCACTGGAGGTGGTGATGGAGATTAGCCGACGACGATCACTGGAGATAAGCCTAAAACCTAAAAAATATTTTTATTAAAATTTTTTGAGGTTGATTAATAATGACAAGAGGTTGGTTAGCGACGATCACCAGAGTTGGTTTTCGACAGTTCATCACTAGAATCATTGCAGGTGGTGGTCGAAGATTGGCTGACGACGATCACTAGAGATTAGCATAAACCCTAAAAATGTTTTTATTAAAATTTTTCAAGGTTGATCAATGGCGACAATCGTTGGAGGTGGTTGTCAAAAGTTTATAGATGGAGTACTTGAGGTGGCGGTTGGAGATTAGTCGACAATGATTACTGAAGATGGTGTTCGAGAGTTGGTCGATAAACTTCCCATCCCTTGAAACAAATATCTATAGGGTTGAAGAATAATACTGACATGTGCGATATTTTCAATCCTAATCCTAATTCTTAACTAAAACTAAACATTAACTCAAACAAGGAGTAACTATTATAGTCCACTCCACTCCACTCCACTCCACTTCACTTTTAACCTCAAACATGTCCTTAAGAGCTGTTTGAGTAAGAATTATATAAGATTATAATAACTACCTTTTGCTACAGCAAATACCATTTAAAAATACTCAATTAGCTACAATAAACACTCTTTCAAAACCTCTTGTGAGTTGACATTCACTATATTTTTTTTATTATTTACTATAATGTTTACCATATGAAAAACTGTTAGCTCAGTTATTATTTAGTTTAGCTATACCAGAAGTTATAACTAAGGGTTTAACCAGAAGCATAGAATAGATAACACAGCAGTTTGTTAACCCAATTCGGCAAAGCTTGCCTACGTCTGGGGAGCTTATCAGCTCAAATCAGGAATATTATTAGGATTCGATAATCATGTACCACAATTCTTTGGTTACATAAAGATACTTGTTAAAGATAAATTCAATAACATATTTCAGGCTCCCCCTGAGATTCTGGACAGCCTCCCGTTGTCCTCTATATTCCTGTGGATTACCCTGTGTAGACCATACACATTATCTTCAAAACAAAGCACTGCCAATACATTTACGAACCTGAGTAACAACGAAAGCTCTCAGTCGTAGTTGTATCAAAACTCTCAAAAGAAACGTGAACCGAGTCCCTCAAATTTTGCTGAAGATGATCAATCCTAAAAGGTCACAATTTTACCATATTTATATGTCTCTTCAGGATTCCCTTTTTAAAGGAATCTGTAACTACCATAAAGATCTTTGATATGATTTGTTAGTCAAATAAAATAATTGACAAAAATCTAATCTTAACAAACTCCCCCCTTTTTGTCAATGGACCTCACTCATTCTTTTTAGTGTTCAACTGTCAAGTCTACTAGGCAACTGCCAGATCATGTTATCAGCCATACTTACTTACACACAGCAGAAGGGGCAGAAAAAACAAATAATAGATCGAACCAACAGATAGAACCGTTAACAACTGAACATTTATTGCATTTGCTCTTTAAGTAACAGACACTTCAAAAAAAATGCTTCGTAGTGCTATCTAGTCAACATACAAAAAGTGGCAATCCCATAACCACAAGCATAACAATACACACAAACTCCCCCTGTTGAGCACAAAAAAAATGAGGTACAACTACTGAGCAGAAGGACCCGAGGACACTGATCGGAGATGGCAGAAAAGAGCATCAACCTCTGTTTGGCGATTCTGTAGCAGAGAAATGGTAGAGCTCAACGCTCTAGATTCAACTTCTAAGGAAGTAATGACTCGGGAGATGTCAGAGCTATCCATATCAGTGGGATCGGAGGATCGAGGACGAGTAAAAGGACCAGCACTAGCAGGACACCCACTTACCTCAATGTCTGCTACATGAGATCCTTGGAATAGTCTGTAATTGAGAGAGATAGTGCTAGGACGAGGGCTAGGGGAATTTAGAGGCCCCAAAATATCAGGATGAGTGTGTAACAGTAAGCCAGAAAAGAACCTTGGCAATGCAATGGGAATCTTGACAGCAAAAGTACCGACATGACGAAGAAGTTGATTATACAAGAAAACACCAGCATCCATTGCTTCCCAAGTCCCTATCTGATACAGGCAAGTGGACAGAGGCACAGAAACACTGGAAGCATGCGATGAAGGGAACCAATTCACAATACCAATTTTGTGTAGAATTGCATACTTAACGCTGAGAGAAGCAGCAGGTATGCCAGAAGGGGGCCAAACAGTAATGGAGCCACCCGTGAGAACTGATGCAAGAGAACTAAGAGACGAAGTAGGAGAACTGGTGTCAGAAGTAGCAGGTCTACCCAGAAACTGATTAATTACCACAAGAGACAATACTATTCGACGCCCCTGGACATGAACTGCTTGATAATCTGTGCTGCTGGGATCATCAAAATCAGAAGGTATCGCGATCACTTCTTGAATTAAACGAGGATAGAAGGGTCCCACATTCATGATAGTTCGAGCGAGGCCAGCTTGAGATATAAGGTTCATAACTGCACTGCAGGATTGATGTTG
>JBBPDI010094724.1:0-27426 GCA_037974545.1 Cucumis variabilis | reverse complement strand
GGAAAAGGAGGTGGCGGAAAGTGAAACCAAACATATATATGCGATAAATATCGGTTAAAAAAAAGGTTTTATATATGGTGCTTTTAAAGTGTTAAAAATTATTAGATAAATAATAATAATAATAATAGTGATGATGATGATGATAATAAAGATGATGATGATGGTAGGGATAAGGGACCAGAGTGAAACTAGGAAATACAAAAGTCTTCTTATTCTATACCCATCTTTCTTCAATGTACAGATGTGTACGAAGTAGTATAGCTGTATTTTGAACCTCATGACTATTATTATATATACTATTGGTAATATTAATTAATACGTTGTTTAAACTTATCTTTTTACACAACACCCATTTAGTAGTATTTGTAGGAATATATAAAAAGTCTGTTGCTTCGTTTTATTTTTGAAAAAATACAAAAAATTCTAGCATCAAGAGAATTACCAAATCTGTTCCAATTTTAAGATCGAGGAAATTAGAAGATTTAATTAATTAGGTTTTACATAAGCTAACATTTATTTTGGAAAATTATCGGATTTATATTCATCACGAGTTTAAATTTTAAAAATCTTAAAGTATAATCATAAACTGTTAAATTTATAATCTTAAATCTGAAAGTAAATAAGGGTGATAATAATGAATCCCACTGGGTTTTAGTAAATTTTATTTACTTATAAAGTTTATATTTGTGAAATAGGATTTACATACACTTTTTGCGTTATTTCTCATTTCTCATCTGTGCAAACTTCTCATTTCTCATCTGAGTTTCTCAAGATATGTTCAAGGCAACATATCTAAACTAAAATATTTATCATTCTATATACAAATATTTATCATTCTGTATGTTGTATGCTTGTACATTAGAGGATAAATACAAGGTTAGGTAACAACTAGATTTACTCCTAATTTACAATTATACTTAATTTACTCCTAATTTACATCTATACCCTCCCTCAAACTCAAGATGGTAGAATAACCGTCAGCTTGAGTTTGGTAAGTAACTGACTGAAGCGAGTAGATGGTAACGCTTTGGTGAAGATATCTGCTGGTTGCTCAGTAGTAGAGACAAAGCGTAAAACGAGTGTGTTGCTCAAGAGATGATGGCGAACAAAGTGACAATCATTTTCAATGTGCTTTGTACGCTCATAAAAGACATCATTGTGAGCAATCTGAATGGCATTACGATTGTCACAATGAAGAAGGGTGGGTCCCTGTTGGGGTACACCCATATCAGCAAGGAGCCAACGAAGCCATAGTAGTTCAGCAGTAGCATCTGAGAGAGCACGGTATTCTGATTCAGTACTGGAACGAGAGACAACACTTTGTTTCTTACTTCGCCATGAAATGAGAGAACTGCCTAAATAGAAGCAGTAACCGGTTGTCGATCGTCGATCAGTAGGATCTCTAGCCCAATCTGCGTCAGAGTAGCCTGATAACACAAGAGACGATTGAGAAGAGAACTGAAGACCATGCCCCAACGTTCCTTTGACATAGCGAAGGATGCGCAGAACAGCAGTGAAATGGATGGTGCGGGGAGCAGCCATAAACTGACTAACAATATAAACAGCATATGCAATGTCTGGACGAGTCACTGTTAGATAGATGAGACTGCCAACAAGTTGTCGATATAAGCTCGCATCTTCAAGAGGAACACCATCAAAAGGAGTGAGATGGACATTAGGATCTAGCGGTGTCGAAGCTGTGTTAGAGTCGGTAATTCCTGAGCGGGCTAAAAGATCAGAGGCATATTTTGCTTGAGACAACAAATAACCATCTGAGCGGCGTGAGACTTCAAGACCAAGAAAGTAGTTAAGAGAATTGAGGTCTTTCATCTCAAAATGTTGACCAAGATAACGTTGTAGGTCGGATATGGCCTGAGGATCATTACCAGTAATAATCATATCATCAACATAAAGAAGAAGAAGAACAATACCACTGGGTGTCTGACGTGTGAAGAGCGCAGTGTCATGAGGGCTAGAAGCAAATCCAAGCTGAGTAATAGTGGAGCTAAATTTGGAAAAGCAGGCTCGTGGAGCCTGTTTTAGACCATATAATGCTCTACGCAAGAGGCACACCTTGTGAGGAGGAGGAGACGTACCAGGGGGTGGCTTCATATAAACTTCTTCAAAAAGAGTCCCATTAAGAAAGGCATTTTTGACATCCATCTGAAGAAGAGGCCATTGCTTGGCAGCAACAATAGCTAATAGGCTACGAACAGATGTCATGCGAGCCACAGAAGCAAATGTTTCTTCATAATCAATCTCATATTCTTGTGAGTAGCCTTTTGCAACAAGACGAGCTTTATAGTGTTCAATAGTGCCATCAGAGTGAGTTTTGATTTTGTAATTTCGCTTGCATCCAATGGGTCTTTTACCGGGAGGTAAATCAACATAGCCTCAAGTATGTGTCTTTTCAAGAGCCTGTAATTCATCATTCATTGCTTTTTGCCATAAAGGGTCAGTACTAGCCTCTTGATAAGAGGTGGGTTCAACAAGGAAAACAATAGTGGAAAAATAGTGATAATCATGGAGGTGAATGAGAGGTTCCCTTACCCGAGTAGAACGGCAAAGAGAAGTATCTGGAGTAGGTTCAAAAACAACATCAGAGACAGACGGCTGGTCCGGAGTTGCAGAAGCAGGGGCAGATTGAGCAAGCTCAATATCAGAAGTGGACTCAGAGAGGGGAAAGAGTTCAACAGATGCGTCGGTGAAGAAAGGATGAGGACTTGAGAAGGAGGTGTGGAAGGAGGATAAACGAGAGAACATAGTATGTTCCCAGAAGGTAACATGTCGAGATATACGAAGTCGTTTGGAAAGAGGATCCCAACAACGAAAGCCTTTATGTTCTGTGCCATAGCCAAGAAAACAACAAAGCTGGGCACGTGGTTCAAGTTTAGTGTGCTCATGAGGATGCAGAAGAACAAAGCAGGCACAACCAAAAACTTTAAGGTTTGAGTAGTTGGGAGGAGTACCATATAATTTTTCAAATGGAGAGATGTTCTGAAGAACGGAAAAGGGAAGATGGTTGATGGTATAAACAGATGTAAGAGCAGCTTCGCCCCAAAATCTCTCAGGACATGAGGCAGAGAGAAGGAGGGCATGGACTGAGTCAAGAATGTGGCGATGCTTGCGCTTAGCACGCCCATTTTGCTGAGAGGTATGAGGACAAGAGCGCTAAATAAGAGTGCCCTATTGGAAGAGAAAAGAAAGAAGAGTAGAGTCTTTGTACTCCAAGGCATTATCAGTGTGAAGGGTTTTGATAGGACAAGAGAATTGAGTGTGAATCATGTTAGCAAACTCAATATATGTGCGAGATAATTCAGAGCAATTTTTAAGAAAATAAATCCATGTAAAACGGGAGTAATCATCAATGAACAAAACATATTAGCGATAGCCATAAACAGTAGTAGTAGGTGTAAGACCCCAAATATCAGAATGTACTAAATCAAAAGGTTTATCAGAGATAGTAGTAGAGTATGAAAATGACAAAGCAGGTTGTTTAGCTAGTTTGCAATTTAAGCAATGAAAAGGAACAAATTTAGTAACATTATTCAAGTTGTTAACAGAAATTAAATGACAGAGTTTTTCAGAAGAAGCATGACCAAGACGAAGATGCCACTGATATGTATCAGTTTCAGTGACAGGTGCAGAGATAGATGAAGGAGGAGGAAGCTGGAGAGATATGAGCTCAAATAATCTTTCCACTTTGCGACCCTTGCCAATCGTCTGTCCCGTCTGTGGATCCTGAACCTAACAACCATTGGGAGAAAAAGACACAGTTAGGCCAAGTTCACACAATTGACCAACAGATACAAGATACAAGATTAGGTTTGGAACACAGTAAGTATGGGAAAGACTTAGTTTAGCAGTATCAATGGTGCCAATGTGAGAGATGTTCATACAATTTCCATCAGCAACATATATTGGGGGTAAGGATTTAGCTGGACTAGGGGAAGTCATAAGAGAAAAATCAGATGTCATATGGTTACAACAGGCAGAGTCAAGAAGCCATCTATTACCTGGTGAGATAGCAAGAGCAGAGGAAGATGATGAAAGTAACTGATTTAAGAGGCTCTGAAGGTCACTTATCTGAAGATAGTGGAGGTGGAATCATCTGAGGCAGTAACAGCAACAACAGAGGAGGAACTAGGTTTATTAAAGTTCCTTGTTTTTGCAGAAGAACCTGGAGGTCGAGGTGGTCTGGTAGGACAATTATCCAGAATATGACCATGTTTATGACAGTACCTGCACTCTATTTTAGGACAATCAGAAAATTTGTGACCAGAGAGCTTACAATTCTTACAAAATGTGTTTGATGCTCCATTGAGTGAGAATGCACTGGCAAGAACAACATCAGATTGTTTGAAAGGATTGATGCCAAGGCGTTTTTCCTCAAATAAAATCTCCTGAATTGCAGCATCCAGTGAGGGCAAGGCATTGCGGTGTAGTAATGCAGCTCTAACAGATTCATATTCTGGGCGTAATCCCATAAGAACTTTAATAAGACGAAGATGATCTTTACTAATTTTTGCTTGATCTAGCTGAGTCTATATAGGTTGAAGAACTGCCAGAAATTCAATAACGGACTGTCCAACATCTTGATTAAGATTAACAAGAGTACTATGCAGTTGATAATAATGAGCTAAACCGACAGATTTAAATCGGGTAGATAAGAAATCCCACAATGTTTTAACATCTTCAAAGGAATCATATTGTGCATGAATAGCAGAGATAGATGTGTTACCAATCCACGTGATAATCTGGTGATTTTTACTATCCCATTCTTTGAGTCGATCGATAAACTTACTATCATCTTCTTTGTCTTGTTTGATTGGTTTGATAATATCTCCAGTAATGATGCACCATAATTTTCTGCCAATTAAAAAACTTTTCATTTGATTGGCCCAAGGGAGATAGTTTGTCCCATCTAGTACTGTGCTAATGGGTCTAAAAACATGATCTTTTTCCATTGGGATCTGGGGATTTAAAATCGTACGTTTAAGAGTGACTGAATCAGCAAGAGTGTCAACCATAAATTGCGCCTAACATGGACGAACCAGATTTCTTCGACTAGGTAGAGGCGGAAATCAAAGGGTGAACAGTAAGATCTGCAAGTGCGCGAACAATACGTGATCTATGAACGAAGATGAAGATACTCGTGAAATTGACCGTGAGACCTTTTCTTCAGCTTTAAACGAAGATGAGCAGAAACCTGTAGACAGAGACCAGATCTGAACGGAGAAGAAGATACACGTGAAACTGGCCGTGAGATATGTTCTTCAGATCTGAACGAAGGTGAGCAGAAACCTGTAGACAGAGATCGACAGCGAACGAAGACGCAATCGTCAATGGTTTTCACGGCAGAGATCGCGGCAGCAGGTATAGTGAATCTAGGTTAAAAGCTCTGATACCATGTGAGTTTTGTGGGGAATATTTTATTGATAAATATTCTGTATGTTGTATGCTTGTACATTAGAGGATAAATACAAGGTTAATGCAAGGAAATAAGGTAACAACTAGATTTACTCCTAATTTACAATTATACTTAATTTACTCCTAATTTACATCTATAATTACAATTATGTTTTTATTTTTATTAGCGACCAACTTTGAAAATTTTGCTACATGTTTTTTATAATTCCTCTTTGCTAGATGTTTTTTTGTAATTCCTCTTTGCTAGATGTTTTTTTGTAATTCCTCTTTGCTACATGTTTTTTATAATTCCTCTTTAAATATGGACATGTCATATCATAACTGTACCCTGTATTATTATTTGTACATGTGCTTTATAGCGGTATATTATTTCAAGTATTATAATTAAATGGAAGATACTTAATGAAAACTGACTGATGTGTCCTATCATATTATTATTTGTATATTTGCTTTGTAGCGGTTTACTATTTAAAGATATTTTAAGTATTATTCTATCATTCCGTTAGTAAAAGATCTTCAATTTTAGGAGCATCTGACGCTCATATGTACAAATGTGAAATTCATGATACGTCACTGGGAGTTTGTGTCCACTAAAACTAGTAACTTTTTATGGCACATACACAGTATCAAAATTAGGAAGGAGAGAGTGTCCTCTAAAACTAGCATAAGTACACTTCAGCAAAATAGACTTTTTATGACAAACACAGAAACAAAAATAGGAAGGAGAGAGAAAAATAGTCTGGAGAGTTGAAAACATGCGTTATAAGATGGAAGTGTAACCATATCTAACTTCTCAAGTAATCTTTTTTTTTTTTAAATCAAAATAATGCAAAAGGTTTATCTCTTATTTATTAAATAGAGGAAAAAAAAGAGGAAAACAAGGTACATAGAAAGCAAATGTTTAGCAAAATAATAAAAAGAGAGTTCATAAGTTTAAAACCATTAATAATCATATCATTCAAAATCAGAAAATCAAAATAAATAGCAAAAACATCGTTTTAATAGTCTGAAATGGCAAACTAACGAGTCCTTGTCACTCGTCGACTGTGTTCTCTACAAAATCACACCTATAAAATGTTGATTGTATTGACTAATAAGTGTACCCTCATGTTCACTTTTATGAATGATGTGTGCTTCTACAGAACTAAAAGAGTGATATAACATAGGGTGTAAACTTAATAGGAAGTTAATAGTTCATTTAGAAGGCCTAGTAAGTGGGTTCCTTACTCGGTGTTTTATATAACTCACTCTTTCCATGTTTAATTTTCAAAGCAAAGACAGAGATAACGCGTACACAGTAGCCATATTAAGCATACATGGTATACAAGCTAAATAGCCAAAACTAACAGTTACCATCCGTCCAAAAACATTGTAATTCAGTCAACTTCAGTTCAGTTCAATCATAACTGTGTCATGTAATTAATTAAATTAAACATAATCATCATGCTTTGTGATTTTACATAACAAATTCCAATTTAGTCAAATTCAAACCAACACAATACATATTTTTGTCAATGCAACATAGAAGGAGGAGGAGGCTCAAGTTTACGTTTTCCCCGTAGGAGGAGGAGTCTCAAATTTCTTTGAACCTTGCTGCAAAATGGATGAAATATAGATTTTAGAGACTTTTTCAATGATAGTAATTATTTTTGACAAAATTTTAGCCGATTTGAGGTTCAAACTTAGAGCATTATTGGAAGAAAAAGATTAAAAAAAAAAAACTCTCAAGAGGTACCTATCATTTGGTGAAAACACTACAACGGAACTGGGCTTTAACGTCAATTTAAAACCGACAATAGAGGTATGATGTAGGTTGACATCTATAAATGTGTTATTAAAGGCTTTTAATGTTAGTTTTGCTTTGATATCGGTTTTAAATCGAGATTATAGATGAACAATGTTGGTTTAAAACTGACATTATAGAGGTACGGTGTTGGTCAACATCTATGAACATGTTATTATTAAAGCTTTTTAATGTTGGTTTTGCTTTGATGTCAGGTTTAAACTGACATTATAGATTCCCAACAATGTCATTTAATTGCATTTGAAAATTGACATGTAGACCATTTCAATGTTTTTTGCGTTTAGTTTGTCATGAATTTTTTTCAATAATTACCACATTGTTTGATCTATTTTTAATGATGATTAAATACATAAAAATCGACATCAAATGTATCGATATATATTGCTTATGCATGTGAAAATCAATAATATCTCTTTTCTTTTCTATTGTATACAACAAAACTCTCGACAAACACACAAATTATCTAATGCACAACAAAAAGGTGAAATCGTTTAACTGAGTAACCCATTAGCAAATTATATTGATCAATACATACATAAAACTTTCATAATCTAACAAACGAGGGAGTTGTTGTGTCACGCCCCGCTCTAATAATCTCTTCCACAACTAAGTGGAGGCGTGTCACCTAGGCCCTCAACGCTTACCACACCACGTGGTAAACGCTAAACACCTAGTAAGCTGAACGTCTATTTTTGAACTTCAACGTAGGACTTACACCAAGCCTTCTTAACATATAAAGGAGCAGAGTACAACAACTTAAATTTTATTAGCTTGGTCTTATTGCCTAGCCTTTAATACTTAGCTTAAAATTCCCTTTAACTACTTATGCAATGGACACAATCCATCAGTATAAGTACAAATTTCTCTTTTTTTTTTATTAACTTAACACTTTACAATAAGTGCAAACAGAACTTAGACTTTTCCTTACAACAAGACTTAAGCAAAATCTTCAGACCTCCCTTTGTCTAGCATAACTTTTCCAACTTGGAGTTTGGTTTGCTCGCCTTATCGTGTAGCAATGCACCTTATTCTCTTTTCGCCACCATGGTGTAACTCTTCGTGGAACACGTCCAGTGTAACCAACGTTTACTAACTCTACGATGTAGTAAGGCTCGTTCAACACTCACGATAGTATCGTTGTTACGAAGTACACTCAACGTCAACAATGGAATCTAACCTGTGTGCACATGGTATCATATAGCCTCGAGCTTAACTTCTCAGTCATGTAGTTAATAAAAATCTCAAAAAATCATATGAAAACATCAAAACATGTCTGCTTATCTTTATAATTTGTAAAACTCAAGCTTCTCAACTTGTTAGTGAAAAACTGAAAATCTATAAACAATACTGGAATAAAATGATATTGTTTCAACTAACTTTCAGAAAGTCAATAACAATGTGCTCATATATGAATTTCATTTTAAAACCTAAGCTTGAAACTTATGCTTGAAATCATGCATTATTCATAACAAATCGGATTCAAGCATAGAAACATAATTATAAATAAGAGTTTAGAAATCTGTTTTGAAATCTATTTGTCACTCAGTCTTAGGCTAGTTCTTTGGTGTATAGACTCGACCTATGTTCTCTTGCCCTATCAAACAAACCAAAGTCAAGCGTCAAGAACATAAATAGCCTTTTCTTTTCATACTAAAATTAAGATGATGTACAAAAGATGACATTCACCAATTTTAAACTTAGATGTAAAAGAACATTTCAAATTTTCCCCAACATTTTTTCAGATTCAACAACCTAACTTCAAATATTCATAACTTTCTCAATAATTTACCAAAATTAATGTTCTTTATATTAAACTCTTCCTTTTTAACGCCTTAATAACTTAACAACTTACTTGAAGGAAAGAAAATGCAATTTCCAACAGATTGCTACAGAAATCACTTGTAACAAAGGTAGCAAAAAATTTGGTCTTTTGCTTACCTCTGACTTGTTCCTGAAATTAAGCTTACTTCTAGTCATTGTTGGCTCACAAATTTCTTCATAAAAGTTGTAGGAAATTCAATAAGCTTTTCAACCATACCTAATAGACAACTCACTAAGTACAATTCAAAATACTCAAAACACCAGAGACTTCAGAATTTGCTTAAGATTCCTTCATAAAACTTGTTCGAAATTGAATAAACTTAAAAAAGAAATCTCACCTTTTATTCCGCTTGAGCAGTTCAAACCAACACAAAAACCAGACGATGTTTGTGTGAATTTAATCTATCATGAGAAATGAATCGAGCTTGTAATTTCCTATCTTCTTCAACCTCTAAAGTGCATAATATTTGCTTCCAATCTTCTTAAACCCCCCTCAACACAACTCTGATGCTAATGAACCAAAAAGTGATGAGAAATGGGAGAGGAAATTTTTGGGCGGTGGAGAAGAAGAGATAAACAAAATTGCACCGATTCATCTCCTTTCTTTCATCTTTCTTTTCTTTATTCTCTTTAAATATATAATGCTTATTTCAAATTTCTTTTTCTTTTTTTTTTTTCAATAAATTAAAAATAATTAATACAACCTGAACCAAAAGCATTGCCATTTTTCTTCAACAACTTAAATTTAACCTTCTTTATTATATGACAATAGCAAAGAATCTAAGGAAAAATTCAGGTTTATACCACAGACTTCGTTTTTCTGGAATACGAAGCTGATCAGGAAGTTTCAATCATTTTTGGGCGGCCATTCTTGTCAACTAGTCGTGCCCTCAAAGATGTCCACCAAGGGGAATAACCATGCATTTGAATAATTAAGAAATCAAATTTAATGTCATCAATGCGATGAAACTCCCCGCTGATATTGAAAACTGTAGCGTAATAGAAGCCCTTGGTGAGACTATTGCAAGAAAGAAATCTACTGCAAGCTGTTTAACACTAAAGAATTACTTGAAGATGAATCAAACTTACTTGAGGAAATAGGCAAAAAGAAGTTTGAGCCTTTGGATCTGCAAAACAAAGGCGAAAAGAAAACAAGACCATCAATTAAAGAACCACCATAACTAAAGCTTAAGCCTTTGTCTAACCACTTAAAGTATGCATATTTGGGGGAGAATAACACTCTGTCCATCATTATCTCTACCCACTTGAATGTTACAGAAGAAAGGACGTTAATGAATATGCTAAAATGCCATAAAAAGGCGATAAGATGGATCCTGGCATACATTCAAGGCATAAGCCCATCTTATTGCATGCATAAGATCAAGTTGGAAGAGAGTCAAGTAGGAACTATTCAATTTCAGAGGAGATTAAATCCCGCGATGGAAGAGGTCATCAAGAAGGAAATCATTAAATGGCTTGATGCAGGGGTTATTTATCCTATTGCAGACAGTAAATGGGTAAGTCCAGTACAATGTGTTCCTAAGAAAGGTGGGATGACTATTGTGAAGAACGAGCATAATAAATTAATTCCAATGCGAACAATCACGAGGTGGAGGATATGTGTGGATTACCGTAAGCTGAATGCAGCAACAAAGAAAGATCATTTCTCCCTACCTTCCATTGACCAAATGTTGGACAGGCTTGCAAGAAAAGAATATTACTATTTTTGGATGGTTATTTTGGATATAACTAGATCACAATTGCACTTGAAGACTAACACAAGACAACGTTTACATGCCCTTATGGCACATTTGTATTTTGCAGAATGTCTTTTGGTCTATGTAATGCGTTGGGAACATTTCAAAGGTGCATGATGACTATCTTCTCAGACTTCTTGGAGAGATTAGTTGGGATATTTATGGATGACTTCTCAATATTTGGAGATTCTTTCAAGGATTGTCTAAGAAACCAAGAGGAAGTATTAGAGAAGTGTGAAGAGACACGACTCATTTTAAACTGGGAGAAGTGTCACTTTATGTTTAAAGAAGGAATTTTGCTTGACCTTAAGATCTCTAACGTGAGACTGGAAGTAGACGTTACAAAAATTGATGTGGTTTGTAAATTACCTCCGCCTTGTGATGTCAAACCTTTGAGAATCTTTCTAGGTCACTCAAGATTTTATAGAAGATTTATTCGTGGTTTTTTGCATATCGTCAAACCTTTGAGTAATCTATTATATATCGATCAACCCTTTAATTTTGATGAAAAGTGCAACCAGGTGTTTCAAACTGTAAAAGACGCATTGACTTCAATGCTTATCCTCATCACACCAAATTGATCACAACCATTTGAACTTATGTGTGACACAAATGATGCAACGGTAGGGGATATGTTGGGTCAAAAGAAGAACAAAATGGCCTATTCCATCTACTACGCAAGCAAAACCCTCAATGAAGCCCATAAGAATTACACAAAAAGTAAGAAGGAATTGCTCACGGTAGTAATCACGATAGAAAAGTTTAAGAGCTACATTGTACGCTCTAAAGTTACGGTGCACTCTGATCATTTTACAGTCATATATCTTATGATGAAGAAGGATGCCAAACCATGGTTAATAAGATGGATTTTATTGCTCCAAGAGTTCGATTTGAAGATAATAATCTGGAAGGGCACAAAGAACCAAGTGGAAAATCACTTATCACGTCTTCAGAATGAAGGGTTTTAACGCGAGAAGAAAGGTATTGGAGAAAAATTTCCAGATGAGCAACTCTTCCGCGTTGAAATAAAGGAACCCTGGTATGTGAACACAATTAACTATCTTGTTTATAAAGCATGGCCGCAAGACTTTAACAGCTAGAAAAGAAAGAAGTTATTTCATGAGTGCCATTTTTATAGATGGGATGAGCCCTTCCTTTATAAATTGGGGCCAAATTAGATATTAAGGCGGTGTGTCCCTGAATATGAAACAAATGATATAATCGCCAAGTGTCATGAAACACCATATGGAGGGCACTTTGGTGGGCAAAAGATGGTTGCGAAAGTCTTGTAGAGTGGGTATTTTTGGCCTACTCTCTTTCAAGATGCAAGAAACTTCATGGTCAAGCTTATGAGAATGCCAAAATCTACAAGGAAAGGACAAAGGCATGACGTGATAGCTGCATCCGTAAACGTGAATTTAGCATTGGACAAAAAGTGTTATTATTTAATTCACATTTATGTATGTTTTCGAGTAAGCTCCATTCGCAATGGTCTAGGCTATTTTTGGTCAAGAAAATCTTTCCAAATGGTGCTGTGGAGATCACCTCGCTGGACAGGACAAATGTGTTTAAGGTAAATGGACAGAGACTCAAGGCGTACATTGAAGGGGAGCAATGCAATAAATTTTCTATGGAATTATTGTAAAACGCCTTTTATGAATTACCTTTGAAAGACATAAATGTGCTTTGTATCTTATCGCAAGATCATATCATTTATACAAAACGCATCGTTTTGTGCATCATTATCGCTTTATTCTTCTTTTATTCTTTTTGCTTGTTATTTATTTATATTTATCATTTTTTGTCTTATTGTTTCTTGCATTCTTTACTGCTTTCTTTACCACGTTTCTTCATCGCTTTATAAGTTAGGATAGTTAGAATATTTTATGCCTATAGGGAACACGTGGAAGCTTTATGCAATAGAGGGATCCAAGAACAATGACACGGTAGGAACTTAGGTGGAAAACTTTAGGATTTAAATTTAAATCGCCTAGAAAATTGTGTACCACATAAGAGAATTGAGGTGTTTTCATCATTGAACGATCACTTAAAGTTTCAAAGGGATGCATCGACCTTGTGTCTGGCGCATTTAATGATGTGACGACCATGATGATTACCCTTTTTTTTGAATAAATATGATGAGAAAATTCTATCAATCCTTTTATGTTTCCCTCAAAACTCATTGAGCTTAAGATTTTCCTTTTAAAGTTCTTACCCATCACCGAAAAACTCATCATCTTCATTTAACCTCCATTTTTCTAGTTGAAATGACTGACGAACATCAAAAAACTCTTAAATTTGTCCAAGCCGCTAAGGTTACCCAGAAAAAGGATTTTTCATCCATCTCATAATAACCCAAACGTTTGGAAATCTCCAAGACAGCTGGAGCTTCTTCCTAGAAATCTAGACCTGAGGATTCTAGGAAGAAGATAGTTTTCAATCAAAGAAACCAACCTTCAACCCAAAATCACTCTGTTAGACTTGCTTCGGAGCAAGCCCAAAAACCCAAATCAAGCGCCAGAGACTCCATTCTTGAAGTTGATGAATGGATGAGGCAAGAATAAAATATATATAAAGAATTGCCAGATTTATGGACATGGACGGAGACCATCAACCTTGAAGACAACCAGTCGCGATACAAACATTTAAGGCATGGGGTTGGAAAAGTAATTATGAGTCATGGAGAGGTAAGTGAGAAGACAAGCTTATAAATCCCTTCCCAGTTTTTGGGTTCAGTAAGGAAGCTCAGAGAAGAATTGCAGGCCGCAGAGAAGAAGAAGAATGAGGCGACAAAGAGAAAGGAGATAAAATAAGAGAAGAGAAATGAGGAAGAAAAAATGAAAAACAAGAAAGATGGGGAAAGAGCCCTACACAAAGAAAGGGCTAAAAAGAATAAGAGATGAGGATGAAGAAAGAAGGAAGAGAGAACATGCACATAAGGCGCGAATGATGGCAGATAAAAGAGAAAAAGATAAAGCCTACAAAGAGGATGAGCGTCTCTGCCAAATATCTAAAGAGAAAAGAAAAATATAACCTCCTTGACGAAGACAAAAAGGAAATTGCAAAGATCTATGCCATCAAGAAAAAGAAACATGAGAAGCTCGTGGACTTAAGCAAGTAAGTGGAGAGGGTACCCACAAAGAATAAGGTGGTAGAATAGCAAGAAGTGGATTGCATGGACATTGTGGCAGAAAAGCTCAGACAAGAGGTGGATAGAATGTCCATTGAATCCTCTTCTTACTGGAACCAATGCTAAAGTCTGAAGAGCCCGGACTTTTAAGCACCTAATGTCCAAAGAAAGGAAAACGTAAGGCGGGGACATCGAGACTAGTGAATGTTCAAAAGGGGAAGAAAGTAGCTTATAAAAATTGAAAAAGGGTTTGTCCCCTTCAATGATCCCTTACCAGACTTTTTCTATGGCCCAATCAAAGCATTGAAATGGGAAAAAAATTTTGTGGGTGAGATGAAAGTAATATTGGATCTGGTAGATATATTCTATGCGGCAAAGTTCCATATGGAGAAATCATACGCAATAGTAGAAGATGAGAGAGTTTCTTTCACCGTGGGAGAAATCAACGAATTGTATTATTTGCTTAAGGATCAGAACACGTGCCATGGCCAAAGGATCATTGAAAATTCAATGGAAAGTAATGCGATAAAGATTATACAATGCATCGCATGGACAGAGGCAACTTGGATGAGGACACCAACTGTGAGGATTTAATTATTTCCACATGAATTGACAACTGAGGCAAAATTTTGGTTGTTCTTCATTAAAAAGAAGATCCTTCCAATGCACCATGACAGTACGGTCCTCATTGAGTATGCGTTGATCCTATATTGCATCATGACGAAGCAACAGTTTAACTTCGGGTTTGTGATGAATGGGGTCCTCCTTGTCTAAAGAACCCTAAAGGCATGAAAACTTTCCTGTCCATGGTGGAGAAGCTGTGTTTAAAGTACTTGCCAACCCTCATAAGATACTGGCAAATAAAAATGGTGGGAGGCAAGTGCAACTTGGTGGACCTTAATCGCATAATAACCTTCCATCAAATTAAGGAAGAAGAGTGTCTCCTAAAACCACAGCTAACAAGAATTGATGATGATGAAGAAATTGATGAATCTCCACCACCAATTCCGCTTAAAAGAAAATCACAAGCTTCAAAAGATGCAGTTGATCTGGCTAAAGAGGACCAAGGTGTCAAGGATCCACCACTTAAGAAGCGATGAAAAATAACTACCAAGTGGATCCTCTATAATGACTCCCAAGCCGAATACCCTTGCCCTGATGACTCTTTACCCCCCTCCCTACCAATTGAGGATGATGAAAATGACCCTTCCCCTTCTCATGAGGAAATTAAAGATCCTCCCTCACTACTTTCAGAAGAGATTATTGACCTTGCTTTACCTTCATCACCTATTTCTCCAAGTCAGCGCCGTCCCTACCTGCCTATTAGTTAAAAACTTCAACTCCCTCACCCTTCCCCTGCACATATCCATTCGGCCACTCATTCTTATCACAACCAAATTCTCTCTTCCATCTTTCAAACACCTCAAGAATCCCCTTTGCGACGAACACCTGTGTCGCCTAGCCAAGTACCTACAAACCCACCTACCACAACCTGAAACCTGACCATATTGACTTGAACATCCCTGTTATAAACCTGACTGAAAGGGATGCTTTAACAAACAAGGTGGTGGACAAAGTTGGAATTATTGAGCCTGAACTACCTCTAATTGTTTATGACCTACTTTTCTAAAACATGCCTGAGAAGGAGGATATGAGCGAGAAAAATTTAAAGGTTGAAGTTTGCTTGGAGGAGGAAGTGCCAGTTGAGGAAGAAGCACAAATAGAAGAAGCTCAAATGGAACATATGGAAATTGAGGCCTCTACGGTGAAAGACATTGGTTTTTGCGAGGCACTTCACAAGGTTATCGCAGAGCCCATGAATGCGGCATTCCAAGTAGTGCTTCAAGAGAATGTGGTGATGAATAACCAAATCGCCAATCTTAGCACTCAGGTGCAAGGATTAGAAGCCACCATCTCAATCCTCAATTCCCTGGTGGCCCAACTTTCGTCTGCCCTGACAAGTTTGATGATAACACATTTTAACTAATCACGCCAAATTGCTGAGTGGCATGATAAGCAGTTTATGACAAACGGAATACACACACGCGATGTTGGTGCAATGTATACCTGAGCCTATCATTGCCTCAAAATTGATCGTGCCAATTCCTCCCATCCAAATTCTAGATTTGACTCTTGGCAATGCAGAACCTAGCCCTCGTGCAGGGACTTAAATTGGGGAGTGTATTGTTGGAATTCATTTGCTCCTTTGTTGTTATTTCTCTTATTCTCATTTAAGTTCTTTTATTTGTATGCTTTTTGCCCAATTGAATGAAATCTTCACCAATTTCCTTATGACTCCTTATTTATACAGTAGACTTATTTTGACTCTTGCCTCATTTATTTATTCTTTACTTACTTTCCTTTGTTTCATTCTAGGATAACCTTCATGAGGAAATTTATGCTAAGTATTAGTACTGAAGCTTTCCCTAGCGAAATGAACTTCGTAATATTTTTTATAGTCTTTAAGCGAGCAAGCTTTACCTCAAACCTCTTTTGTAAATTTTTCAATGTCCACCTTACCATTAAATTTTTTGCAATAAGGACCTTGTGACACTCTAAATTTGGAGTTGTACGAGGTTCGAGTCAAAGCTTTCAGAAAATCAAGGAATCCATTCCTTTTTTTATATAAAAAAAAAGTAAAATCCAAACAAAACTAACCCATTTGTTGATTCTAAATTCAAATTAAAATAAGAACTCCTATACCGCCGCCTCTCACACAAGTAAATAAGAAGAAAAACTTCATAAAAGAATTGAGAGTAAATAAATAAGTGGTGATAAGAGTTATAGTTGAGGAGAGGAATGGACTCATATAGCGCCTAAGATTTTCTACTCAACGCCAAATGTAAATAAATGACATGGTTTATAGAAGGTCTATAAGAAAAAGAAAGGAACTGGAAATCTTTTAAGACAACGACCATTTTGCAAAAAGAAGAAATAAGATTTTCTGAAAACGAACAAGAGTATTTTAAGACTTAAGCTTACCGCATTTAGACGTGGGAAATATTTTCAAGTTTAGAGTAGGCGAAGAAAAGAAGAAATACCACTTTGCTAATGAAATTAGAAAAGCATTCAGAAAGGATTAACCCGATGATAAAAAATATCATGTTTAGAATCTTGAGATGATGCTTGAGGACAAGCATTATTTTACATTTGAGGGTATGATAACTTGTAGAAATAAAAGTTATTGTAGCTTTTTAAGTAAAACAATGAAGTCTTATTGCATAAAAAAAAAAAAAGTAGGCAATTTGATTACTCTATAAAATGCTTAATGCTAAAGAACTTCACTCTTGTTTTACTATGTTTCAATGCTCTTATCGCATGATTCTAGGCAAAGAAAAGTGAAGCTCGGTGAATAACATGTTTTATATGAGGAAACCTAACAAACCTTATTTAGCGTGAAGAAGTACAAGTTGGGTAATTAAGCCACTAAAAACAAAAGAGGTTGGGGGGAAATTTAGAACTTTTCAGAGGTCTTAATGGCATGTGCCATTCTGTGAACATCAATCTTCGTATATAAATAGAGCCTCTCACTCTAGAACAAAGTTGTGCACATTTGGCCAAAAAAGTAAGCTCCTCACATCGTCCATTCTTCTCCCTTCCCTTGATTTTTATGTGAGAGCTTAAACAAAAGAGAGAGATTCCTTCCTTACATTTTCCCCCTCATCTATGTGCAAAAATCAAAGCCAAAGAGTATGATAGATCAAACTCTGCGGGGTGACACATATGTTGTATTTTCATTTTGAAATTTCTATATTGTATTGTTTTGTAAGCAGAACCTCATGGCTGAAAGGCCTAATGTGTTATTCATGAAAGAAATGCATTTGTTCTTTCATTCTCCCATATTTCTTGTCTTTTTCATGTCTACATAGTTGGTTAGCTAAATACTAATGAATGATGTTTTTGATATTCAGAGAGTTATAATGAATGTAATAGGAGTTTTGTTCAGTTAAGCGTAAGTTTATTAACCTTGTTCATTCGAAAGAAGGGAAATGGTATAGATCGTAATCACTGAATAAGTGAGAACTAAATTTAGCTAAGCAAGTGATGAGAAAAATGTAGTATTGCATTCTTATCGTCAAGCTTATCCTTTATATACACTACTGAGAGGTTAATATATGTGGTGAAAGCACTAAAAAGTATACGTCCTAATTAAGGATTATCTACTGTTACTACATTAATTAAGATGATTAGATACAACTCATAGCTTAACTTGTGTATTTGCATCTCGAAAGGTGAGCAAGTATATCACCACATTGAGAGGATGCTCGCCTCAATTCTTAGTTAATAAATGCTTGTATCACCTTCAAGATTGAAGCATTAGTCGTTGCATGTAGTTAATTCAATTTTCCTTCCTTGCCATGTCTATACTGAGTTTCTATTTCATTACTCCATACCACCTGTACCGCTAAGTACAGTAGTGTAAATAGTTAGGATAATCAGTATATTGTTCATATGTTTTTACTGTATAGTGTATACCACATGATCATTTAGTAAGGATTAGAAAAATTAGGAGCTTAAATTCTCTGTGTTCGACCTTGGGCTTACCAGAAAACCTCTTCTCGCTTATACTTGGGCAATAGAGAGGAAAACTTGCGTGAAAAAATTTAATTATCATACTAGCAACACATGAATAGGAGTGCACCTTTCATCGCATAAGCCTATTTTGTCGTCTATTAATCTTTAACTTAGAACCACTCATGTAAACCCTGAATCCTATTGAACTTGAATTTTCTCAAGAGCTTGAAAGGATTAGTTTTAAGTGAAATAAATATGGAAAAGTAAGCTTAAGAAGCGACTTGGTAAGCATGTCTGATAGGTGAAAATTGCAAATGGCTAGTTCCTACGCTGACATTTGTAGGCAACGACGAATGTGTAGTATGTGCAAGGACAGATGTGCAATATAGCATGATTAATTTCTCACTCCACTGAACAAATCAGTGGGGGCCTCATCTAAGGAGGCTGGTGGAATTGAGAATTCTTGAATCTTTGATAATTCTTGATTCTTTGTTAAATCTTGTTCATATTTTTAGTTGAGAAGACTAGATTTACTTTAAATGTTATTGAAATTGTGTTGAATAATATCCTTTCTCTTGGCCAAATTAATTTTCTTGTACTCAATTTGTCTTCAATTTACAAGTATGCTTGCAATATGCCTCTTCTGAGAATTTAAAGTAAATTTTGTTGAATGGTGAACTCTTTTTTTCCTAGCAATATTGTCTTGCATTGTGTTCGACAATCTTTTACTTTGCTAAATTCTTGGAATAAAGATTCATTCTCTAAAATTTTTTGTGTGAATAAAGCATTTTTTTTATGCATATATTTGTTTGAATCTTGGTATGTAAAAAAGTGTGAATCTTGAACAAATTAACTTAGATGTTGAATCAGTTTGAACCCAACATTAATTTAACCAACATTATTTGTTGTTGAACCCAACTTTAGATCTCCAACGATAAAGAAAACTTTCTAATGCGCAATTACTTTTGCCTCACTTTTGTTAATTGAGTAGTTTTTTCTTCAGACATTTTACTTATGCCAACAATGTTTGTAAAAGCTTGCATAGTTAGGCTATGGTGATGAAAGGTTGGCTGACATCGAAGAATTTGTTGTTGAAGTCATTCATTGTTGAATACGTATAATTACAGACATTATTTGACACTAGCCCACTTGACAACTGAAGAGATAAATGTCCTATGGTAGCGGAAGATTTTACAAAACCATTTCTTAATTTAATTTGGAATCTCAAATTACCAGTACATTGACCAAAATAATAAAGAAACTAGTTTTTTTAATAAGACTCAAAGGCTAAGCATGCTTTTAATTTAAAATTGCAGATAACTTACTTTTGATAACGTTTCTGAATTTACAAATTAATTCTCCAAATTGGGCCACTACCTGTCCGTGACCATGCTATCCTTTGGGATGAGATTCGTTTATGAGAACCAATTGGGATGGAAAAATATTTAGAGATATTTGAGAGAAACTATTTTATCTTCGTTGAGAGCAGAAGCATTAGGTTTCACTATAGATATATTTCTTTGTCCATTGATATAGAATAATAACAGTAAGTTAGTCCTCCACGAGTGTTCGTAACACCAGTTAGGTAAATTTACCGTTTTACTCATAGGTTACCTCTAATCCTTAAATACCAGTGCTCCTCTAATGAACAACCTGTTTATGGTCCTACCAATAAAAAAAAACCCTCTCATGCCATAGAGAGGGTAGGACCCTTTGTTCAAGACTTGGAGACTCCATTTAAGGGAACACTCATCTACTTACCTTAAATTAGAGAAGAAGTGAATTTCATCTTTGGTAATTATATTTCCAGCTCCCCACTCGGTCTTGTTCCCAAAATGATTAGCTTATTAGGTGGATGATCTGGCCACTCTTACCCGGAAAAATCCAAGGACAATTCCTCACGAACAAGAGTTTATAAGACGCTTATAAAACACTCATATCCAAAATTAAATTTATGTAATAAAGTTACCTAGGTCATCCTAGTGAAATAGAATCCTAACTAGTTAACAAAGTTACATCTAGTGGTTACTATTTCACAGTCCAATCTTATGGAAAGTCATTACACAGGATACCCCCACTCGTATGTCAACTACATGAACGCATTGGATTATTGCGTTTGTATCAAATACTAAGTGCGCCATACATAGTGTCACCAAAATAAGGGGTCCAACCTTATCCCTTTATTATAGACGCTATAAGCTGATCTCGAACATTGATCTCTGTATGTCTTTACATACTGTTCAAGACTAATTAAACATCTTAGAATGTTAGTTATTGGATTTGGGTTATTAAGATAAAACTAATAATATAATCAATAACAATTATTATAATAATAACACTTTATTAATAATGGTCAATGAATTATCTTTACCCTTTTCTTAATTACTTATATTTGCAACTATTTTTCAATTCTTCATAATAATTAGCATATATTGTTTCATATTTGTCATTTAAGTGACCTTACTAAGTACATTTTACACATAGATTTCCAACTTTGCCACACAACTAATTATTGAATTATTTAATCAAGATTTAATTCTCCGTTAGGGCTTATTGCAGGGCTAATCGATGCATCCCCTTTATCAAGTTCTTCTTTAGCGTCAATAATATCATTTCCTCCCCTACAACGATCGATTTGATTGCAACCTCTTTGATATGGATTTTCAGGAGTTACTTTACAAAGTTCAGGATGCGTTGGGCTACATCCAGGGCTAACTCCTCCTCCAACAATAGAATCGTAATCAATGAATTTTCTTGCATTTGCGATCATAATCATGTCGAAGCTAACCCAGAGAATCCCAATAAAAATAAGTGTCATTCTCTTTGACATGATCATCGTTTATAACAAAAACTTATACAAACTTAAAACGTGAAACAGTTTCAATTGACAAAGACTTCAAAAGGGTTTAGATATTTATGCACATTTAATTAGTTTTTTAATAGTATGTCGTTTTACTGATTCTTGCACATGTTTATATATTTAGAATATGATTCAAGAAGAACACGTTTGAATGGTATGGTTAATATTTTGCCAACTTTCGAAGTTTAACCGATCGAAAAAACAGCTTTATTCCTTAAATAGGAATTTTATTGAAGAAATAACATATGCTAACAAAACAATTTTTAAATTGTTATTTGAAAAAAAATGTATAATGGATTTAAAAATCTTTTTGTCCTCACTCACATGCATCCTAGAAAAATTTTTAGGAGGTCATCCAACATAGAATTACTCCAAGCTAAGCACGCTTAACTTTGAAGTTTCTATGATCGAGCCACTGAAAAGGAAGATGCACCTTGTTTGTATAGATAGTAACTTTTTAATTCTTTTAAGTCTTTCTTAACATTACTTTCATGTCCTTAGGATCCCTCTCATTCAGATGTGGTACCAGTTCATTCATGTCTCCCTCCCAATCTCGGGTGTTACAATAAAAGGTTGGCTAAGATCGATGAATTTGTTGTCAAAGTCGTTCATTGTCAAATACGTATAATATCACATATTATTTGACACTAGCCCACTTGACAACTGAACGGATAAAAGCCCTATGGCAGCGGAAGATTTTACAGAACCATTCCTCACTTTAATTTGAGAATCTCAAACTACCAGTACATTGGCAAAAATAATTGAGAAACTAGTTTTCTTAATAAGACTTAAAGGCTAAGCATGCTTTTAATTTAAAATTGCAGAGAACTTACTTTCGATGACGTCTCTGAATTTACAAATTAATTCTCCAAATTGGGACACCATCCATCGGAGGCCTCTATATCCTTCAGGATGAGATTGGTTTATGATAACCAATTGGGATGGTAAAATGTTTAGAGATATTTGAGGAAACTATTTTCCATTTGAAGAGACCAAAAGCATTGACTTCTTTTTTCTTGATTAAGTTGCTAAAGAAAACTGTTTTCTTCTAGATATTTATAACTCTCTTTCCTTCTTGAAATAGGAAAAGGAGTAGGAGAGAATAAAGGGATTCTATTATCAAATTTACTAATTAATTAACAATTAATGAATTAGTTAATAATTAATTAAATCATATTTAATTAATATTTCATTCAAATAAGATTTGAATGAATATCTCTCCAATATCTTATAGATTTATATTGATATAATTAATTAAATCATGTTTAATGAATATTTCATTCAAATCTTATTTGAATGTATATCTCTCCAATAACTTATAGATTTAATTAAATCAAATTTAATTAAATAAAACTAAACTATTAATTAATAGCTAAATTAAATAACTTATACTGAACTTATATTAAATTTGAATCATATTCAAATATAACTTTCTCTCATGACCAAGAATTTTAATATGAATCCAATTCATATTAAATTAATATTCGAATTCATTCAAATATTTTATCTTTCATAAATTAATTTAGAATCATATCCAAAATAAAATTTATATAATAAAGTTTGATAAACTTTATATTATAATATATCACCATACATTAAACTAATACCCAAAGTAAATTTGAACATTTCAAATTACAACCAATATAAATAAATCTTATTACCCTTTACGAGTTATGAAGAGGACCAAACGAACCTACAGATCAAAAGCTATAACGAGTTAAGATTAATTGGCTAAACTCACTAACTATATTAATCAATATTCGTTAACTGGATGTACACTCCACTAAAGTCTCACGACTGAACTCTTTTCACTGTAGATATATTTATGTATCTGCGGATAAAGAATAATAACAGAAAGTTAGTCCTCCACGAGTGTTCGTAACACAAGTTGGGTCAATTTACTGTTTTACTACGAGGTTACCTCTAATTCTTAAATAATAGTGCTCCTCTAATGAATAACATATTTATGGTCCTACCCATAAACATAAATCCCTCTCATGCCATAAAGTGGATAGGGTCCTTTGTTGAAGACTTGGAGACACCATTTAAGGGACATTTATCTACTTATCTTAAAGTAGGAAATGAGTGAATTCCATCTTGTGTAATTATGTTTCCAACTCTCTACTCGGTCTGGTCCCCAAAATGATAAGCTTATTAAGTGGACGATCTGGCAACTCTCAACTGTACAATTCAAAGGACAATCCCTCGCGAACAAGAGTTTATAATACACTTAGGATTAAGACAAAGTTATCTAGGTGATTCTAGTGAAATATAATTCTAACTAGTAACGGAGTTACATTCAGTGGTTACTATTTTGCGGTGCGGTCTTATGCAAACTCATTGCATAGGATACCCACAGTCGTATGTTAACTACGTGAACACATTGGATCATTGTGTTTGTATCAAATAAAAAGTGAGTAGTATCCATAGTGTTAATAGGATAAGGTACCCAACCTTATCCCTATACTATAGACCTTTTAAACTGACCTCGAACATTGATCCCTGTATGTCCTTACATACTATTCAAGACTCAATAAATAGCTTAGAATGTTGATTTATTGGATTTGGGTTATTAAGACAAAAACTAATAATGTAATCAATAACAATTATTACAATAATAACACTTTATTAATAACGGTCAATAGATTATCTTTACCCTTTTCTCAATTACTTACATTTTCAACTATTTTTCAATTCATCATAATAATTAGCATAAATTGTTGCATAATTATCCTTTAAGCGACCTTACCAATTACATATTACACATAGCTTTTCAGCCTTGTCACACATCCAATTATTGAATTATTCAATTAAGATTTAATTCTCCGTTAGGGCTTATTGTAGGGCTAATCGATGCGGCCCCTTCATTAATTTCTTCTTCAGCGTCAATAATATCATTTCCTCCCCTACAACGATCGATTTGATTGCAACCTCTTTGGTATGGATTTGCAGGAGTTACTCTACAAAGTTCAGGATGCGTTGGGCTACATCCAGGGCTAACTCATCCTGCAACAATAGAACCGTAATCAATGAATTTTCTTGCATTTGTGATCATAATCATGTCGAAGCTAACCAAGAGAATACCAATAAAAACAAGTGTCATTCTCTTTGACATGATCATCGTTTATAACAAAAACTTATACAAACTTGAAACGTGAAACAGTTTCAATTGACAAAGACTTTAAAAGGGCGAAGATATTTATACACATTTAATTAGTTCTTTAATAGTATGTCGTTTTACTCTTTGTTTCAAATGTTTATATATTTAGAATATGATTCAAGAAGAACACGTTTGAATGGTATGGTTAATATTTTGCCAACTTTCTAAGTTCAACCGACGAAAAAACAATTTTATTCCTTATTTAGGAATTTTATTGAAGAAATAACATATGCTAACATAACAATTTTTAATTTTTACTTAAAAAAAATTGTATAATGGATTTAAAAGGGTTGAGATATTTATACACATTTAATTAGTTTTTTAATCGTAGGTCGTTTTACTGATTGTTGCACATGTTTATATATTTAGAATATGATTCTAGAAGAACATGTTTGAATGGTATGGTTAATATTTTGCCAACTTTCTAAGTTCAATCGATCGAAAAAATAGTTTTATTCCTTAAATGTGAATTTTATTGAAGAATCACTACAAGAAATTTGCCTTTTAATGGCCAATGATGTCAGTTTTAAACCGACATTTTTCATGGTGTTGTTGTTGGTCTTTAGTGTTGGTTGACCTTAAAACTGACATTGAAGAGGCCAACAATGTCTGTTTGAAAACGACATTAAAGTCTCATGACTGAACTCTTCTCACTGTAGATATATTTATGTATCCGCGGATAAAGAACAATAACAGAAAGTTAGTCCTTCACGAGTGTTCGTAACACAAGTTGGGTTAATTTACTATTTTACTACGAGGTTACCTCTAATCCTTAAATACTAGTGCTCCTCTAATGAATAACATGTTTATGGTCCTACCAATAAATATAAATCCCTCTCATGCCATAAAGTGGGTAGGGTCCTTTGTTAAAGACTTGGAGACACCATTTAAGGGACACTCATCTACTTATCTTAAAGTAGGAACGAGTGAATTCCATCTTGTGTAATTATGTTCCCAGCTCCTCACTCAATCTTGTCTCCAAAATGATAAACTTATTGAGTGGACGATCTGGCGGTTGCATTCTAATTGTTTAGATTGTGTTCTCTGATTAGTGCATAAAACTATATCAAATAGTTGGGAGTTTGATATAGTCATAAAGTGGTTATAGAACTTGGGTGAGTTATTCCTAACATATACCTTCACTAATTGAATTAGACAACAATTCAAAAGCTCCTTTGATAGATGATAGCAAGATTTAATTCTTTTTTTTTTTGTTTTTTTTCTGAACAATTCTTCAACATGCTCATGTAAGTAGCTCTATCTTATTATTATTTTTATATTGTAGGTTTAGTCATCAAGTTGGTACAATAATTAAATAGATTTAGTTTTATTTAATCCACAACTTTGATTACATCTCTTATAATCTGCAGTTAGTTGACTTTTTAAATATCTCTACTTAGTTAGTCCTCGACTTTAGAAGGTATATCTCCTAAATATCTCTACTTAATAGATGGTATTAGAGATTATAACTAGAGGGGGGGGGGGGAATTTATTTGATCTTTGAGGTTTAACATCAATTGAAATTAAGACAAAATGAAATTAAAATTCGACCTCAGAAAAAGAAAAAGAAGGAAAAAGAAAAGGTAAAAATGTGGAATTTTGCAGAAACGTTGAAAAGAGAAAAGACTAAGGTTGAAGGTAGAAGGTAGAAGGTAGAAGAAAAGAAAATCCCATTAGAGATATATGCTTTACTTATTATTTTCTTTGATGATTATTAGTTAAAAATTGTGTGCTTTTTTGTTTGTTTTGTTTGATGATTATTAGGATGACTTCATTCTCTAGACAAAACTTCAAAACAAAGTTGTTCTAGTCCAGTGTTAGGAAACAGAAAATCGGTTAAACCACCACCATCGGTATGGAAATATCTTATAAAAGTAGAAGGATGTGATCCTAAATTTCCTAGGGCTGCTTGTAAATATTGTAGGGCCTCATATGCTTGTGATTCCAAAAGAAATGGTACAACTAATTTAAAAAGACATTTAGAGAAATGTAAGAAGTATGTAGATCCATTGGAAGATAATGTTGAAGGAGAGGGAGATTCCGAAAGTAGTTTAATGGCTACATCATTCACTCAAGAAAATTGTAGAACAATGCTTGCTAGTATGATTACCTTGGATGAATTGTCATTTAAATTTGCATAAAGTGAAGGATTTCATCAATTTTGTCGAGCATTAAATCCAAAGTTTGTGATTCCATCAAGAGTAACTGTTGCGAAAGATTGTTTTCAAATGTATATGAAGGAGAAAAAAAGTTAAAAAGTGTATTGACTCGAAGTGACCAAAGAGTTTTTATAACCATGGATACATGGACTTCTCTACAAAATATTAATTATATGGTTATAACGGCTCATTTCATTGATGATGATCGAAACCTTCACAAAAGAATTTTGAACTTTTGTCAGATAGCTAATCATAAAGGAGATACAATAGGGAGAGCCATTGAAAAATGCTTAGAAGGATGGGGTATTGATAGGCTCTTTACTATAAGAGTGATAATGCAAGTTCAAATGATGTAGCCATTGCATACTTGGTTAAAAAGTTTAGAGGCAGAAATGGATTGGTATTGGATGGTGAATTTATTCAAGTTAGATGTTGTGCCCATATTCTTAATTTGATTGTTAGTGATGCCCTAAAAGATTTGCATGTGTCTATCATTCGAATCAGAAATGCTATGAAGTATGTTAGGTCATCTCCTGCTAGACTGCAAATATTTAAAGATTTTGCTAAAAAAGATAAAATGCCAACAAAAAATTATCTTACGATGGATGTTTCAACACGATGGACTTCTACTTTTACTATGTTGGATGGAGTAATTAAGTGTCAAAAGACATTTGAAAGATTAGAGGAGCACAACCCTAGTTATTTGCCAAAAAGATGATATTCCTACTGTTGAAGATTGGGATAATGCAAAAGTGTTTGTAAAGTTCCTAAAAACTTTTTCAGAGGTAAC
>JBBPDI010094716.1:0-11516 GCA_037974545.1 Cucumis variabilis | reverse complement strand
TATATATATATATGTATGATTTCATAGGGAAGCTTTTCAAAAAGTGGTAGGAAAAAGATCTATATGTTGAGGACCACAAAATTTTGCTTTGACAATAATGCAATGAAGTGATTTCCTTTTAGGAAAGATGGGAAAACAAGGTTGGATTATACCACACCATAATACATTTACTTAAAAAGAAAGGCTCATCAATTGTTCATTAATTACATTTTTGCCACTTTAGATGTCTTATATAATTTAATTAAATTTTATCTACTTTGTACTATCATATATTTTAACCAATTGGTTTT
This sequence comes from Cucumis variabilis, assembly GCA_037974545.1. Taxonomy (NCBI): domain Eukaryota; kingdom Viridiplantae; phylum Streptophyta; class Magnoliopsida; order Cucurbitales; family Cucurbitaceae; genus Cucumis; species Cucumis variabilis. Next base: position 11,226 of record JBBPDI010094716.1, on the reverse strand, counting down.
AAGAACTCATAATACCATTTATTTGGTTATAAGTTGCAATGCATGTGTTAGATCCGATTATTATCTTTTTACAATGTATAAATTTCATCATGATTAGGGAGGAAGATTAGTTTTAGGGTTGAAGTAAAAGTATTGGATTCGAAGAAAAAAAAGAGGGTATACTTATCTGCATCTACATGAGGTTTTAACTCATATAATTTAAAATATATAAGTTCAATTATATAAAAAATTTAAAATTGTCATTTTTTAACTAAAAGGCACATTCAACTTTAAATTTACATAAAAGTAAGGCTCAAATGATGAACGCTATCCATCATTATGATTAATATTATTTTTTAAAATAGAAGAAATTCGTAATAGCACAAATATGAGGAAAAAAATGGAAATAATTTTCTTGTTGAGTTGATTTTAAATTTGACTTTGGTTATTTATTATATATTTTAGTTTAGAGCATTTAATGTAAGATAATATATATCTTTTTTTAATTGTATGGGATTCGATTGATTTAATGTCAGATAATACGATTTATTAGTTTTATTTTAAATATTTGGTTTATTTATTCTTTCTCGTATAAATTCCATTTATTTTCATTTTTATTATCACTGGTATAAGGCTTTTTACATGATTTTTTTCCTTGTTTTTCTTTCCTATGTTTTTATGTTGCTCAAGTTTTGCACAAATATACGCACGTTTTTTTCATTTTCATTTTTTTATTCTAAAAATTCTATAGTTTTCCAAAAATACATAATGATTTATTTTTTATGGTAATAAACATACTGAAAACTGAAAATATACATTTCATATATTATTTGGTAAGATGATATATTATAAAATTGTTATACTCGTGCTCTTATTTTCTTTAGCTATTAATTTTAAATATATACCATGTTTATATTAAATATAATTATAATAAATAGATTTTTGGTAAGTTACAGAATAGTAAGATATATATTTTATGTACTTTCTCATGTATATACATGCATATTTAATTATTTCACATATATACATCATATTATATATATAATAAACAACTATAATAATGTTTTATATAAAATCTGGTAAATCTTATAGCCCCAATTAATCTGATCTAATAATATAACATGTAATAAAATTAGTTGTTAATGACTATAATAAACATCCATATATAATAACCTCTGATATATAATGAACAAACATGTAAATGGATTCTAAATTTATATATAGTATAAAATTATGAAATGGACTTTATGAAGGGATTAAAGTCGTTGGCAGCGGAAGATTTTACGAAACTATTTCTCAATTTAATTTAAAAATTATAAAAGACTAAGCATGCTTTTAAATTAAAAGATACAAAGAATGAAAAACTCATGTAGTTTGACACCTCTGAATCTACTAAAACTCGAAATTGGGGACACCAGCAGTCCGAGACCTTCCTATCCTCTGGAATGAGATTGGTTTTTGGGAACCAATTAGAATGGAAAAAGATTTTGAGAGAAACTATTTGCAGAGAGGCAAAAGCTTAGGTCGAAGAAAAATTATTTTCTTCTGCGTATTTATAACACTCTGTCCTTCATGGAGTAGGAGAGAATCATAGGATTCTATTAATTTTAAAAATATTAAATTAATAGAAATTTCAAATCAACTAATTAAAAATTAATTAAACTATATTTAATTAATATTTTATTTAAATCATATTTAATGAATATCTCACCTTTTCTATCGTTTTAAATTAATTTAATTAAATAAAATTAAACTAAAATATTAATTAATTCTCCAATTAGTTAATAACTAAATTAAATATCTTATATTTAACTTAAATTATATTTGAATTATATTTAAATATAAATTTCTCTCACAACCAATAATTTTAAATTATCCTTTGATATGAATCTAATTCACATTAAATTAATATTTGAACTCATTCAAATATTTTATCACTCATAAATTACTTTTGAATCATATCCAAAATTAAATTTATATAATAAAGTTTGATTAAAATATAAATTTTATATTATAACGTATCACCATACATTATACTAATTTCTAAAGTAAATTTGAATATTTCTAATTACAACCAATATAAATAAATCTCATTACCCTTTACGAGTAAGGAAGATGATCTAATGGACCTACAGATCAGAAGCCACAACCATATGAGATTAATAGGCTAAACTCATTAATCACATTAATCAATATTTGTTAATTGTGTGTACACTTTACTAAGGACTGGATGCAATATAATCGTTATACTTTGAAAATTTATTCCTTTCAAAATCAACTAAAATTATTATTTACTAATTTAGCATAAAATCAATTAAAAAACCTAAAAATCTATAATAATTTATTTCAAAACAACATATATAGAATGAAAATTTGACAATATATAACATGAAATAATTATAAACTCACTGGAAAAAATGGAAGAGATGAACGGCAAAAGAAAATGAGTTTGACTGGCAAAAGAAATAACAGGAAGTGAACGGTATAAAGGAGTGGAGTGTAGAGAAATTGGAGATATATTTGTTAACTAAATTCAATTTAACAATTGCCCTAATTGTATTTCATATATACCTTAGTTAGTTAAAATCAATAATAAATGCAATCAAATAAATTAAATAAAAAGAAAATATTACATAATTAATAGTTCAAATATGTCCATTTTAATATCAATAATAAATGCAGTTTAATATATTTATGGTAAATAAATAAAATAAATTTTGTATAAATATTTTATTGTTAATTAATGATAAGGTCAAATTCGTCCTAAAAATTAGTCAAATTATATTAATGTAAATAATTGAGAATTTAAGGCATTTGTGAAATATTGTAGCCAATTAGTTCATTCCTCTAAATGACCTAATTTGTCTTGCAAACTTTTGTGAACAATGCAATTACCCTAAATGTTTTTCGTAATTTTCCTATCATAGTCTAGCAGTATAAGCACCTTTCAGTAACTTTACTAGTTTGACCTCTCCCGTAAGCCTATGTGTTGTGCCCTTTCCTTATGCTTTGGTTGAGGTAAAACTATTCTCTCTTGTTCTATCTAGGGATTATAACTTCGTGAGTCTGGAGCGCTCAGTCCAAGTAGTAAATGGGGCTTAGTCTATGTAATGTAGTCTAAAGCTATGAACTAGTCTTCCTCTTTCGGTTAGTCAATCGTGACTCATTAGTAAACATATTATTCATAATCCTTTTCCTTAGTGGTTGATCTGCACCGGCATAATGAGATAATAGCTTGGCAGATACTAAGGCATTGTCCCTCTTTTTTGACATCAAGTTCTTGTACTTGCTCGGGGTAGAAACATAAAAAAATTTAGTCTTTTACTAAAAGTATTGATCTCGAAGAAAAAAGATGGGTGTTGGGCCAAAATGTCCAACTTGTCTCCCTTGGACTAAGAAAGATTAATTTTAGCCTTAAACTAAAAGTATTAATCTTGATCGGGAAAAAAAAAGGTGTTACTCCAAAAGGCCCAACTTATTTGCCCCGACCTCTTAAGGTTGAGGCAAATTGGGTCAAACGACAACCCAATTACCTACCCTCATCAATTGAGACAAGTTGAACCAAATGGTCCAACCTCTTCCCTCCCCCGAGGACGAAGAGAGTTGGGCCATTTAGCCCTATACCCACCTCAATTTCGAAGGTCAAGGTCGAGAGGACCCTTTTTCCATCTAAAGGAATTGCTTCTAGAGACCATGGATCAAGTGCCCTCAGTCATAACGAATTGACTCTGTAATTAAATTGAATTATCTTGGTTAAATTATTAATGTTAGAATTATTTTGGGGTGATTTGAGTTTTTGGTGAGAATTATCTGTTTGTGGAGATTAGGATTAATTAAATATTTATGGAAATGATGTTTGATTAATTATTGAAATTGAAAATTCTTGATATGGATATGAATTTGGTAAAGATTGATTTTCTTTTTTGTAACTTAATTTGGTGAATTTGTATAGGTTGTGAATCATTTTATTTATGAATAATTAATTGGGTTTTGGATTGGAAATAATTATATTAAGATAATATAATTATTTAAGGGTATTTGTTAGTTGTTTATTAAATTATTGAAGAGAATAATAATTGTATCGAGGGTAATATAATTATTAAGATCTTATGTTTAATTTTTGGAAAAAAATGATAAAAAGAGTGATTTGATGGATTAGAGTTAACGAGAGAGGAGTTATTGAGTTTTGTTTTTATTATTTAAAAGGTAAAAAGGAGAAGGAATTAAATTAAAGAAAAGATATATAATAATTTTACTATTATATATTAATCAAAGGGCCTCATGGAATGTGAAATCACTATCCAATCAACCCTAGTCGCCCTTTTCTTCTCTGATCACCGTGGCGCGACGTTCCATCTCCATCGTTTTTCATCGTGGCACTCTCTCCGTTCACTCACAGGCAAAGTCGAGCCATATAGCCATCTTGTCTCCTCCTCATTCACGGCCACAACTCGTCGTCTGTTACAGCGAAGCCGTCGCGAAGCCCAGCCTCCATCTGTCAATTGTCGCACGTCTTTACTGTCATGTGTCGTCGGTCGCGACAACTCACCAGATCCGAGCCGACAACCTCTCAGTCGTGCGATAGTCTTCTCCGTCAGCTTCAAGTTCGAGTCGCATCTCTTCGTGTGAGCTGTCTGTCCCAGTCGAAGCTCCTCCACCAAGCCACACCAGAGTCGAAGTCTCTTCTAGCCGAGCCACCTTCAGTTTTAGCCTCTTAACCTATTTGAGCCATTTGGGTGAGTTGTGTTGGGTTTGGTACGCCCAAATGAATATTCTTTGGTCCTTAACTAAATTTTTAGTCAGATTGAATTTAAGTTGGGTTAACTGTTGCCTTGAAGGTTACTAAATTTTATTGAAGGAATTGGAGTATGGAGTTATTCCCAACCAAGGTTGAATTGAAATTCAACCTTAACTTTGGGTAAGTTGACTTGAGTGGATTTAGGATCATTAGCAAACTGCCAAATTATTAAATTTAGTTGTTATTTTTCTTACTGTTTAGGATTTTGCTTGTTGAAAAGCTTGACTGTCGCGAGGAATAAATTTTGTGTAAATAATTTCCAGGTAAGGGATTTCCCTATTAGACCCCAACTTAAAGTTGGATGCATGTTCTATATTATGCGTTACATTATAATTGAGGCATGTTATGATTAGATCGACGATGATTGAGTTATGTTTGAACGACATTTATGATATGATATATTTATAAAGGCTATGATGTTCTGTAGATTTACCATTAGAGTCGTACCTTATAGGTGTCCCACGAGATCACCACCTATTTATGCTTGTATGGTCAATTTTATGTGTGATTCAACGGGATAACTTACAGTCTGACTCTCCTTTAGGGTGTTTCCTTCAGGATCACCGAGAGTCCAGATATGTCTCTAGGGGATCACTGGATAGCGTGTCTTCGAGAGCACAATAGTTAAGTGGTACCTTCTTAGCGGACTTTAACAAGAATTTAACACACATCTAGCGGGACTAATAGTGGATCCCTTACTGAGTATAAATTTATACTCACCCTTTTCTATGGTTAATTTTACAGGAAAAGGTAAAAGGCAAGCTAACGAATGATAAGAAGAGACTGTGGTTCACTATAGAGGACAGTATATGTTTTTATTAGGATATTTTGGCAACATAGTTTTTCATTATTTATTTAATGAATAAAATTCTTTTTGACAGCTCCTATCACGAAGGAATCCACATAAGGGTTGTTCCCTATTTTGTGGTGAGAAGATTGCGTGTAACAGAAAGATATGGTAAGTATCTGAGATAAAACAAAGTAGAGAAAAATGTAGTAGTTGTTGGTGTTGTTGGTGTGCGTGACGACGATCTTTGTTTAGAAGGAACGAAAACAACAAAGGTTAAGGACTTCATGTATTTTTATCTCTAATATTGAATCACCGTGGGTTATAGGTTGGTATGTGAATGTATGGAAAAATGTTGAGGAATATGTTGATAAGAAGACTGGAGAATTGGAGGATCAATTCTAAACATCAAGGGGAGCCGGTTCTGGTCTAGAAAGCATGTCGACAAGAAGTTTGATGAAGTTGAGGGATCAACTCTGGAATTCAGGGGACCCTGAATCAATCATCAATGAGATTTGTGAACTATTCAGGGGGAGCCTGAGTTTTATGTTTAGTTTTGTTATGACTATTCATTTCTAACTTGTATGATAAGGTTCTTATCAAGAATCTCAATAATATTCCTCATCCGAGCAGAGAAGCTCTCCAGATGTAGGCTTATTTGCCGAACTGGGTTAACAAAGTGCACTGTTGCATTATCTTTTATATCATCTAGTTAGACATATAGTTAAATGCTTGTAGTATAACTAAAAGGTATTTACTCTATCTATCTTTTCAATTTTATTCCACATTTATTGTTTTCAGTATTCAATTTTCAGAAAATTATTTTAGAACTCAGGTTTACTTTTAGATATTTCTTTTTACTTTAAATATGGCTCGAACTAGTATTTTACCTAATATTTATTTATTATTTTCTTCATACATTTTATTTATCGTTGATTTTAAATGAATATTTGAAACATTTTCTTTAAATTTAGTATTTTATTTTAAATAAAAAGTTCTCATTTGTTTACTGGTAATGACTTCAGTTCAGTATAAAGAGTTGGGTCGTTACAAACTTCTTATCCTCTTTATCTTCCTATAACTATTTACCTTTTCTAATCCTCACAAATAAAATAGAGGATTATAGGCACACCTAGAAGTAAATTCTTCTTTCCTCAATTTAACTTGGTTTGACCCTTTGCTAAATACCGATTTGAGCATCAGAGGTTACATGGTAGACATTATTTTAGTATTTTCTTTTCTTCTTTTGTAAGTCGTCTTCCTTTTTCGAAGTTATAAATTCACTATCAAAGACACAAAGCGAGAGGTGCAAAGAATATTGCGTTGACAGGTCCGAAGGATCGCGAAAGGGATACCATGAAAGAATTACCGGTCCATGGGTGATTCAAGAACTGAAAGAGCAATGGCTATGACTCTAACTACCGACCAGGAAAGACAAAAGAATCTTCGTTAAACCTTTGTTTGATCTATACTTCTGATGAGAGCTTAATAAGCTTCACAAAGAGTGCTAGCGATCCATTTCAGTTCATGGCCAAGGCCCTGTGTAAGCATGAAAGGTGCATATTGGGAAGGCGATCAAAATTTAAGGAGCATGAAATCAATGAAAAGGCTATTTTCATATTGAGAAATCTCGTTCGAAGGACTATCCATATTAACCCGATAGGACTGAGGCGCAATGAAATATGTGAAAGGCACAAAGAATATTGCAAAGGAGTCAGAAACTCAAATTGAATTGAGCCTGTCATCTGGACCTTGATTTTTTGAACCCTTGTTTATCCACTAATAAGTTCTTCTTCCTCTTCCCTTTCTTTGCGCGCAACATATATATACAGACTAGTGAACATGAACTTCACTATTATTTAGAATATTACAACTACTGCCCACCTACTCGATTTAGATTCAGTCTCCCGGTCTTTCCCTTTCAGGCGCATTCATTCATTCACGCATATTTCATTGCGCCTTTGTTCATTGACTTCTTTTTCTTCTTTCTTCTAAACGTTTCATTGATCTGCTTTGCGCCTTCGGACGGAGTATTAAGAATGATTTCTTCTTTCTGAGAGTCCTTCGGACATGCCCTAGGAATGAAGCTGAACTTCGCTTCAATAATACTTTGAGCCCTCCAAAATCCTCTCTAAGGTCTCTTCTTTTGTTTCGGTTTATTCACTATTCTGAAACTTAGCACTGGACTAGGCAGTCGACCCCTAGCAGTTTCTTGTATTTTACTACGTCTGAAATCTAGCACGTGGATGATATGAAAGCGCTTAGCCACTTATTAATTCAGATTCAGTTAGAAGCAAAGAATATTGCGAGAGCCGTGAAGTGAGTCTTCTTCTCCCCATTTTGCCATCACCATCTAAGTTCCCCTCCTTTTCTCCTTTTATTCCTAAATTTTGATGCAACTTTCCATGTCTTTATAATTTGGCTTCATCTAGGCAAAGTAAGTTAGAAAAAAGAAAGATATTTATTTGTTCTTTTGTAGAATTAGTGGGCATTTATAAATTTTGCTCAAGAATAGCTTGAAATTGCAAATATATATATGTAGTAGATGTATAATTTGGATAGAGGAAACACATTTGACCTTTACATAATATTAATAGTGAATTTATTTGAATGAATGTGGTTTATAATAATAATAAAAAAAACATGTACACCAAGTACGGTACTTATCACACACTCCCATGCATAAGTTAAAAGAGATTAAACGTGAAACATAAAAGATATTGAAGTGGATTCAAAGATTATGGAGTTGAATTGTGTTTTGTAACCTTTGAAAAATTGATTTTGTGGATGAAATATATGAAGTAGCATCACTTATCACTCAATTTTAATTGTTTAAGAAGTTTAAAGCTATTGCCTTAAATTCAAACGAGTAGTACCCATGCCCATTTCTTTTATTATTTATTGTAATCGTTGTTAAGTTCGAGAAATGAAACAAAACACATTCTAAAATCTAAGATATAGTTGAAACATACCTCAAAGTAGGTAATGTATTTTGATTTTTTTATTAAAAGAAAAGACTAGTTGTAAATTCATTTAATTATCTATAGTTTTACCTTTTTTTTTGTTATTTGAAAAAAATGGTATATTTAAAAAAGAATTGAAAAAAAAAGATTGATATTGAAACTATTTAGGGAAATAGGTGAAAATTTTGTCACCATTAGAATGGGTCTCTTAAAAGGACGCATTCTACTTTTTCACCGTTTGTCCCCAATCAATTAATGCAGGTTTTGTTTTCCTTTTTCTTTTCTTTTTTATATCTTTCATTATTATTCAATATTTTTTAGGGTTTAGGGTTATTTACTTTTTAAAATAAATTTAGTTTTTCTTTTCTTTTCTATTTTTTAATTTTACATTATTATTTAAATCAGTTCTTAATTATTAACTTCTATTTTTGTTTTATTTATTTTTTAAAATAAATTCAGTTTTTTTAAAAAAAATCCATTATTATTTAATCAATTCTTATTATTAACTTTTATTTTTGTTTTATTTATTTTATATAAATCAATTCAGTTTTTTCTTTTTTTCTTTTTTTTAAAATTTTTCATTATTATTTAAACAATTATTATTTTTTATTATTTATTTATTTTTTATTTATTTTCTATAAATAAATTCATTTTTTATAATTTTCCATTATTGTTTAATCAATCCTTAATTATTATTTTTGTTTTAAATAAATTTAGCCTTTTCTTTTTTTTTAATTTTCTCATTATTACTTAACAAATTCTTAATTGCTACTTTTTATTTTATTTATTTTTCTTAAATAAATTCAACATTTTCTTTTCTTTTCTTTTTATTTTTTTTGTTAATTTTTCATTATTATTTAATCAATTTTTAATAATTAATTTTGTTTTAAATAAATCCAATCTTTTCTTCTTTTTTTTTTGGATTTTTCCATTATTACTTAACAAATTTTTAATTGCTATTTTCTTGATAATTTTGTCAATAATTTAGGGTTAAAGGAATGATCTTTCTAAAATTTATATAAGAAATGTGTGATGATAATTAAGAATTTATTAAATAATAATGTGAAAACTAGGAGAAAAAAAAAGAAAATGTTGAATTTACTTAAGAAAAATAAATAAAACAAAAAATAACAATTAAGAATTTGTCAAGTAATAATGAGAAAATTCAAAAAAAAAGCTAAATTTATTTAAAATAAAAATAATAATTAAAAATTGATTAAATAATAATAAAAAACTAAAAAGAAAAAGGAAAAACTGAATTTATTTACATAAAATAAATAAAACAAAAATAAAAGTTAATAATTAAGAATTGATTAAATAATAATGAAAAATTAAGAAAAAAACTGAATTTATTTTAAAAAATAAATAAATCAAAATTAGAAGTTAATAATTAAAAATGATTAAATAATAATGTAAAATTAAAAAAAATAGAAAATTAAATAATAATGAAAAATTAAGAAAAAAACTGAATTTCTTTTAAAAATAAATAAATCAAAATTAGAAGTTAATAATTAAAAATGATTAAATAATAATGTAAAATTTAAAAAAATAGAAAAAAAGAAAAAAACTGAATTTATTTTTAAAAAATAAATAACCCTAAACCCTAAAAATTATTAAGTAATAATGAAAGATATATAGAAAAAAAACTGCATTAATTGATTGGGAACAAACGATCAAATATAAAAATTAAAAAAAAAAAAAAAGAGACAACATACGCATTCTAATGGAAACAAAATTTTCACCCCATTTCTCTAAATAATTTCAATACCGTCCCTTTTTTCCAATTCTTTTTTTAAAATACCCTTTTTTTCAAATAAGGCTTTTTTTTTTCTTCTTATTTCTTTGTTATTATTTTTAGAAATATTTAGAAATCTTCTTATTTCTTTTTTATTATTTTTAGAAATATTTAGAAATCCTTCTAAAAAAGTCATCAATTTTGTAGATGGAGACTGTCACCTCAATCACATCCACATCTTGGTATTGCATACTTCGTGAGTTGGTATCTATTTTTAATGATATCACGTGGATGATTAAATCTTGTTTTAATGAAAGTAGAATAATGTTTTTGAATTTCAAAACCAAAATATTATTTTTTAAGAAAAATAAAAACCAATGTAATAATTATTAGGAATAATTGAAAAGAACCATAAGAACACAAGATTTTTTTAGTTCATTCACACATACATATATACATATTTTAACTTTAAACTTATGTAATTGTTTGTATTCCAATTGTGAGCTTTGCATTAGTAAACATTTGTGTCCAATTCAGAAGTTAAGAGTTCTAAAAAACTTAGGCTATTAAGAAGAATAAGACTTGTCATTTTAAAAAAAAAAAATGTTTTCAAAGCCAAATTTCTTTAGAAAAAAGAAAGATTTTACAGACTAAATTTTTAGAAATTAAAATGATTCATCAATCAGAGTCTAAGCCCACGTGTCTAACATAAGTAGCTAATTATTCATTCAAAATCACTCTATAATAAAATTTAAAAGTCAATTTGTTGTTTTAGCACGGTTGAAAACCTCATCATTTTTAAAAAAATCGTTAAGTTATTTCTTTAATTGTCAATTAATTTGAAGAAGGAACATCATCTTTATACCATATAGAATCAAAGCAAATGGAAAGATCTTACCATCCTTATAAGATCTAATAAATATAAGAACTAAAAATGGTGATGAGATAAAAGGAAGGTAAAATA